>VWYH01005937.1:0-10018 GCA_013399365.1 Pampusana beccarii
AATATGAAGTGGAAATAATTTTATAAAAAATACTGAAGTAGAATTACAATTAAAAATTGGGACATGTCTACCCTAGATCACTTACAAGTGGTGATCTAGAAGCAGCAACCTTTTTGAATCCTAAAACATTATACAAGCTTAGGTTTCTCCTTTTAAAATTTCTTTAAAAGCCTAAGGGTAGATCTAAACTTCAACACAGTTAATCTGAAAGATCTTAACATTGTGCTTTAATATTACATCAAAGATATAATAACACTGTAAATTTAACTACTATGTCTTTTCAAATAGAAGTTGTATTATGTCATATGATTATTTCTGTCAGGAAATAGATTTAAACTGTTTAATGAAATATTTTTAAATGTTCACTTTAAAAAGATAGCAACAGAGGTAAAAACTACATATATTAGGAGCCTGTTTCAAATTATTGAAATGAAGGCAGTAGAGAGTGAAAAAAACGATGGGAAACCTACTTTTCAAGTATTCATTAATAGTAACTCAGTTTATTGAATGGTTAGTACACTGGTTTCCTATTGCAAAGAGGCGAATTACAATCCTGTTTCTGTTGACAAGTGGAAATTATATGATGATGATATCAGCCTTTCTGTTCTTTGTTCATCTGTGGAAATCCAATTTGTTATACCTGCTGGTATGGGCAAGTGATTACAACACAAGTGTGGGATGAGGTGTATTTTCTGAACTCTATGGAACATTGTGCCTCTGCTTACAGTCTAGTTTTTGCTAACTTTGCTGATCAGTGAAACATTTGTTCATGGGGGGAAAAAANGTTAATGGTTGGAAACAAAAGGAAATGTAGCAGCAGATTTGGTTTGATCTTCATTTCTGTTACCTATTTGTTTGGTTCTCAGAGGTTGTTGTGTTCAGCCTGAACCATTTTGTGCTCAAATGGAAAGGCTATTTCCTACGGGCTTGATGGGTCCAAAAGGAGTAACATTTTCCAAGAGTGTATTTCTCAGTGGAAGAGTGCTACCAATCCTACTTGAACAAATGAGACATGAGAGTTGTAGGGGCTACCCAGCTCACAGATTAGCTGTTTTTACGAAGTCGGAGAGGAGGAACTCCTTGTATTAGTGCTTGTAGCAGGCAATGGTATGATTTTCATTGTGATTACTTTGAGCATAAAAAGCTAATTCCTATGATCATCCTTTCAACCTTTTAAAACCTTGAAAGATACTTAGCACATTAACATCTATTTTCTGGGAGCCACTACTATTACTTGCTTAGCAAATTGTTTTGGTCAGGATGTCTAATCTATGTAAATAGACAGGAAATGAGGAAAATAAATATATTCAAAAGGATGAAATTTTAACCTAAATAATTAATGTGTCAGTTTTTGAGTAACTGTAGTGGGAAGTGTCAGTAAAACTAAGCATCTATATAGAACCCAGCAGATGTTCACACGGACCAATTTTCCTAGCATTTATCTTTTTATTTCCCTTCTGTTTAAATATTAAATATATTGTTTGATATGTTGTACAATTAAGATAAAAAGGAAGACAAATACTCAATATTCAGGTAACATACAAACATTGTCTTTTATTCTATTGAGTAGAGAATGAATTTTATATGAGTAATATGCATGTCTCCATTGTCAGGATCTTGTGCGAAGCTTCTCTAAATAGCCTGTTCTAAAACAGAAAAACCAAACCTAGTATAACTCCTGAAGTAATTTCACACTTTTCTTAAATTATCCATGACCTTATAATCCATGTTTTATGACTGCTGTGCACAATTACTGTTGTAGCTGTGAAGCCTATTTTCTTCCTTCATTTCAACTAAAAAAAAAACCCTATGATTAATCAAGATACATCAGTCAATCTATTTTGTTGTTATATCTTGTTTAATTGGCAGCTTTAAAAGTGTTTTTAAGCATTTGATTAAGTTATCTGCTCAGAATGTCCCTGCTGTTAGGTTTTCAGCATCAATGCTGTCTCAATACCTGGTCAAGCATGAAGGCTTTGTTGTTTGAACTAACAACAGAACTGTAATAAAAATTTCTTTTCCTTTAACTGCCAAATGCATGGAAAGGGCTGAAATTATTAACCAAATGGCTTAAGCAGAAGCTAACTCACCTAAAAGTGATTTGGGTACTTCTCAGATCTTTTAGATTTGAATACAAACAGGATTTTCTCTTGCACTTGAAAGAAAGGCTGGCTGGTAGATGTGACATGGTCAGATGCATGAAGGAAGAGTCATTATCCCTCTAGTATTGTATTGCACAGGCTGTTTTCCAACACAATAGCATAAAAAGAAATACGTTCTCATATTTTTGTCACTACAATTTGATGAGCTCATCTCTTGTGCTTCTCTGCATGAAATCATCAAGCGTTTTAAAATGTTAAAAGGTTTCAAGGGGGATAATTTGATATACCTTTTTTGTGATTTCTTTGAAAGTTAACTATTTTTGGGTTCTGTAGATAACTTTTATTGTTCACTTTGGTAAGTGCCTTATAACAAGCATACTGCTAATAATACTACTTTATTTCTTCATACTGTTAAAAGTAGTTTTTCTATTGACCTAAATCTGCATCCTTACCAGCTGCTGAAAATTACTTTCTGCTCCCTGTTTGTCTCCCTCACCAGACATCTTAGAATTTGAGTTTGGTAAATTTGAGTATTGCTCTTTTATTTCTGTGATATTCGATGGGTTGATCACCTTTTGGATAGAGGAGGAAAATGCAAATTCTATGAATGTATTTGTTATTCTACCAGATAAGTCCTTATGAACATCAAATCTTCTATGCTTTCCCCACTTGGACATGATTCTAAGCAAGCATGTCAGATTCCCTCTTTGTGTTTTCTAGTGCTAAGACAGAGTTGTGTTTTCTATCAAGGAAAATACTACACATTGATGCTGTTATGTATATGAATATTGAACTCTCATCAGCTGTCTCTTCTGTTGCAAAACATTTTTCAAGGAAAGTAGAAAATTCACTGCAAAGCATGATGAAATGGTTTTTGATTTTTTTTCTGCTATTATGTCTCTAACAGCGTGTCTTTGCTGTCTGCCTGCTTCGGATCATGCTTTTAGGCATGCACGGTCATATTGAAGTGTTAACATTTGGTAGAGTCTTGTAAATTTAATCTAGTTTTCCTGTGGGATGTGGAAATCAATAGGAAAATATATCTGTGTTTACATAAAATGTTTTGGCATCAAATAACAAAGGTCTATTGGTATGGCAAATGCAGGATAAATTCAATGAGAAATGCAAGAGGGTAGTGTAAGGATTTGAAAACATTCTCATGTTGCACAATGTCATGTCAAATCATATTTTGTAATGAGAGAATAATGCAATGATAACTGCAGATGATGTCCCACAGGGTAGCTGATTTGGGGCCAAGTATTGGCAAGACTGTATTGTCAATACTGTTTTGTCCTACTGTCAGTTCTGAAAAGAAAATATAAGCCAGGTTAAGATGTATGCATGGTTGTTATTTGATTAAAAAAATCTTCTGGAAATCAGCTATACCTCTTCTTCTATTACATGCTACCAAGCTTACAGTTGTTTCATTTGTGGATTTGATAGAACTGCTGTATAAAATTACAGATTGGCAATGTTGCTATATTACAACAACATACTTAATTTTCTCTATCCATTAGAATGACTGAAGTTGTTGTTTACATGCATCCTAAGGATGCACAGATATGAAAGGTGAAGTGGTACAACAGGAGCAAATGAGCACTAACTCCATTACATGCTATTTTTCTGATTTTAAAAGTAGAAAAATAATTTTGTAAAAAAGTAAGCTGTATCTTTTTTATTTACTTGTTGTTCCTCTGTAAAATTGTTTTAACCCTTTTCTTTTTCAAGATAGTTTCATCAATTTCCTGAGTATCAGATTTGAACTTTGCTAATGCCCAAGTTTTTCAGTCTTCATATGTTTTCTTGTAGCTGTATGTGCCTGTTCAGATATACATTTAGGCAGATAGGGTTATGAAACTGAAATGCCTTCATAAAGTGAAATTAAACTGTTTTGTGAAAATGCTTGGAATTATCATGGCCTACTTAGATCCAAGCTGGAAACAAAACTATACATTATTGACAGTGTTCTTTTGCTCTTTTTATTTGTCTTGTTTGATTTAGTCTTTTGTTCCATTTATTTGAGTCTGGTTATGCTGAACTGTGCCACTAAAGGAGAAAATTAGCTTCGATATTGAGCAGCTATTTTTCTGACAGTCACTACTACAGCAGCAATAAGGAGGATCTCATATATTATGTAATAGCTTTGATTTCACATGTTCCCAAAGTGTTTTAGTAACTTAAACTTTAGATTTGGATTAGTTCAGCTCTTCCTGAGTAAAGCTTCCACTGAGATTGAATAAATAATAACCTTACTTGTTGAAGACAAAAAAAAGGAAACATATCTTACATGGGAATTCATAGGGGAGTTTAGGGAAAAAGGGGAAATTAATTCCTCATTTAAAATTCAAGTATGACATTGCTCTTATTGCACATACCCTGAAAATGCCACAGACAATTTTTAATGATCACAGAAACCCACGCTTTCGTGGGATGACTTTTCCAAGAACAGAGCCTTTCTCCTGCACCATTCGCCTCTCCCAGCGGTGGGCACCCAGCACTTGGCTCCTGGGAGCAGAGAGGGCTGCGTTCCTACTGGTTGAGATTCAATATCTCTTCAGTCTTATAAATGAATGATATAAAAATCTAGATAGATGTTGAGCATCAGCTTTAAAATACAGATGTGGAAGCTGATATGGATTGGGCTGAGAAGTGTAATAGTAGCAAAAGAGCCATGTATTACAGAAACTGCTAATACTAGTATATAGAGTAAATGCCAATCTAAAACTAGGCTGAAGAATATCAAGTGTTTCGAAAGCTTTAAATAGATTATTTTTCCATTTCTGACTCTTTCAGAACTGGAGACTGTACAACAGCCAGATTCCCAGTTTGGTCTGCTGTTATTATCTTAGAAGCCTTTTATTTGAACACAGCATCCTTCAGCCATTCAACAGAAGACCTTGAACCCTGCTTCTACTCACAGCAGAGGTTATGCTGAGAATACTTTTAATAACGTTTCTTTTCTTCTAGCGATGCTTCTAGAATGTATATGCTACTAGTTTCCTTGGAGACTAACACGCAGTCAGCACAATGGCTCTATAGCACCTGTAAATCAAACTTCAAAAGAAGACCCTGTCCTTGTTAGTGGACATCGTATGCATGACAGGGAAAGAAGAGTATTTTGCTTTCTACTTGTCTTCCGGAAGATTGAGATAGCAGTAGTCCCATATAGAAACTGGAGGTCTAGGGCCTGTGAGATTGTCAGATGGTGGAGGTTGGGCAGACTATGTAGCAGAATTCAGACTGTCTGGGGACTTTATCAAAATATAGCACAGGGCTGCGTTTAATCTGTAGACAATAAGGCCTTGTTTTGCAAGTGATGGATGCAGTAGTTATGAAGGTGATCAGGTAAGTATCATTAACTGTTTAGATGTGAAAAGATATTTCAGTAATTCTAATCAGCTTCCGTGCTATCATAGATCTTGTTATATTCACATATCCCTTTTATTTACCCTTCCTGCATTAAGAGATGAGTTTGGATCTGTTTTCTGCAACTCAAGTACTTTATCTTTCTCCTCTGTTTTTTACGGTGTAGTTAAGTGATATATCCTGATAGTTTCTTATTCCTTTCCCTTATGTTGATGTTTTAAAATATTATTAGCTATGGCAGTTAGAAATTTGGTCAACATTTAGCTTCCCAGATTTGCTCTCACACAGAAACAAAATTAAAGGATATATTTGCTTTTAGATTAGCTACAGATTCAAAAAGGGCTGAAAATAAATAATTGGAGCCTTACCTGGGGAACAGGGAATGTACTGCAAGTGAGGGAAAAAGGCTTCCCATCGGAACAGACCCATGGGAATTCAGTCTCACAACACCCAGTCAAATAACAGTAATATGTGTAATCCTTATGATTCCTGCTTTCGAACCAGTGTTGTTCCTGCCAATGTCAACATCCAAATTTCCTGTGGCTTCGCTTTTAGGGACAAACTCTCTAGAGTAAATCCATAGCTAAAAATTTCCAGCTGCAGATACAAACAATTTAACAAACATACTGAATGCCCTTCACAGTCTGTGCAAATTTTAAGACTGTGATCCTCAAATGTTTGATTAGATAGTGCTGTGAACTGCTCGTTGGCTGAGCCTGCTGACTCAAGAGATCCTTTTGCCAGCTTGTCCCTTGCATTGTAAGTGAGATGGGTAGTAGAACCCCAATGGTAAGAGTAAACAGTTATTCCAGTTTACCATGGCATTTCCAAGTGAAAATAGAGTGACACAGTTACTTACTGTGTGATTTCATAATCCATAACTTAGTCTGCTATATTATCATCTACAACAACGAGCAATGCTACAACTTAATGTGATTTGATCAAATCTTATGTGTAGTCATAGGGCAGTCCTAATTCTCATGTTGTTTCCTGCAGCCTTTTGTTGTACTTCAATGCTCTTAGGACACGGCCATCTTTTCTTCTCTGCTCTCCTATCTCCATCAGCTACTCCTGAAAGACTTCTAGGAGTTATGCAGTTTGAATTAGTTTCAGCCAGTAAGAAGCTTTGTCATATCTGCATGATAAAGTTGCATATCAGCAAAAGTGAATTAGTTCTCACTCTCCATTTCTTCCCACACGTTGCAGTTTTCAAAATGCTTCAGTCTAGCTCATGTTATCATTGAGTGGATGTAGGTATCAGAGCTTTTGTTAGCAGGTCATCTTTATTCCTAGCCTAGAAACTGTCTGGCCAGATTTAATACTATCCAAATAGCAGTGCCTCCCATGAATTATGTGAAGTCCATTGTAATTTGTAATGCACTGCTAAAGACCATCCAGGTGTCTCCTCTACATAGAGGACCGCACAGCCAGCCTACCAATACATACTCTACAACATCTTTTCTAACTTGATTAGGGACACCTGAACATAATCATGTGGCAACTGGACATCTGAGTAGATGCTTGGGAAGATCCTTTAATGTCCTTTGGAAGAAAATAGCAAGAAGATTATAATGGATTCCGGAAAACCTCAAATGTCTTATAACCCTCTTGCAGCCCAAAAATCAGGCAGTAGGAGAAGGTGGGATGCAAGTCAGGTGAATTGTTTCTTAGACTGATTTCAGCATCCTTAGTGGTAGCCATTCTAGCTTCATAAAAACAACACACAAAGCACAGCTCAGCTCCTACTGAATCACCAGGCTGTCCCTTCTCAATTACCCTCTGGATGTCATTCAGTCTTACGTACTTATTTCCACTATCATTTTATTTTTATCGTTGGTTGCTACAACACTCAATGAGCGTGCACACACTGCTGCTAGGAACTCTGGTAAGTGACACATATCAGTATACAATATTCTATCAGAAAAAATTAAAGGTGCCCTTCACAAAATATAATGTTTGTAAGTCAGTGACATAGGCTGAAAACATAGAATCCCAAACACAGCTTGTCTGTTAGATGGAAATGAGACATAACATGACTTGGAGAACCTATAATGAGTGTTGCACTGATTAAATGCAAAAAGCTTTCTAGAAATTAATTAGGATTGTATTGCCCCTTGTGTCCTGATTCTGTAGCTAGGTGAACCTAGGTTATTCGTGAACACATGCACACTCTAAGTGTTTTTATTTACTAGTCAGGATGACAACTTCTATTAGTCACTGCCATGTTTTAAAGTTGTTAGGTATGAAAATAATTAGCACATTATAACACACGTGAAACTCTTTAAAGAACTGTAATTAAATGTTCAACATAAAAAGGTTTTGTCTTGCCTTGATGTACAGGCAAAACTCCCATTAGTATTAATAGAACTTACATATGTTCAATGAAAAGAAAATGGGACCAGAGTTTGTAGAGGAGAAACTTGAAAGAAAGTGAGTTTCTTAATTGTAAATAAGATTTACATTAATAGATGTTACAGATATTCCACCGGGGAGAAANTTTCTGTTTATTTTTGTTTGTTTTCATGTATTCATATATTTTGTAGTATCCACAGATATTATATAGATGGAGTCTTTGCTGTATTTGGTACTGCATAAATATTTAATGAAATTATTGCCCCAAATGTATTGTAGTCTTAATTTTATTTATAACCAGAGCAATTCCTAAAGATGTGTAGAACACTGAGTACCTACATAGGTAAAGTATTCCTTATATGCTTCAGTGAACTATTAAATAAACTACTTTTCCTTACTGGGTCTGATTATATGAGATAACCACTAACATTTCCCCCTGTATATTAACTAGTATTACTAATATGCCCTTGGAAAACCATATATAGAAGGAATAGAATCTATCACTGAGCTCAAGGATCTATATTACTTACTAAAAGTTAAAGCTGACAGAACAAATCTAGTTATTCTAATTGTTTGTTAAATAAGCATTTTGACACTTGCAATTTTTCAATTGTATCCTGCCAGGAAAAAGAAAAACAACACATTTATTTCTCATCTAGCTAATAACTGGCTGAACAGGATTAATTCACAACCGATTACAACAGTAAAAAGAGTCTATAGTATATTTTCCAGGATGCAACAAAATTCTGGCCCTGAACAACTCTAAATCAGGAATTTCTATAATTTTAATATATTTTTTCCATTATTGGAATAAAAATCTTGTAGAGATGGAATATTTATGAACATTAAAAAATAATTTTCAATAGATGATGACTATAATGACACTTTACTACTACAGCAAAGTATACATTTCCTTTTAAAATAACTTATGGAATAGCATTTTTAAAAAATTTGTTGTATGCAAATGTTTTCATGCTGCTACGGTTAATGTTGCCATTTGTGTGCATATATGTTGATTTACATAATCCATGGAAGGATTTCAAACCTGGACCCGTAATCTACCTGAAATAATGTATCAGTTACCAATACAATTTATCACAAAGGGAAATAAGTATATGATTCCACTTTGACTTTTGTATCAAAGGATTGCATGGTGGGTCGATCTCTTTTGTGTGGCTTATTAATTAATATGTGTGAGATGCAAACGAGTACCATTTCTAACTAGGAAGCATTGGCTCTGGATGCACTCAGGAGGCACCAGACTTCTTGGGGAGTACCTGCAGTGACAGGACAGGGACAGCCCCTGCTCCTCAGCTGGGTCATGTGTCACAGATGGGTTACGTAGTTTTCGAAGACTGGCAGTAGCAGCAACGAAGAGGCAGCTTTAGCAGTTTTTCTCTAGCAGGAATGCCCTTTTGCAAGGCCGCGACTCTTCTGCTGAACTGCTGGACTAGACGCAAAGAGGAAGCCCTCAGAGGCCATATCTTCCATTTTTAGAAAACAGCAGGTCAACATTTGCTAAGTTCTTCCTGTTTATATCTCAGGGTCTTCTAGAGAGCTTGACATCTCTGGGTGGTTCATGCATGGCTCCAGCTCCCATGTTTGATAGGCCTAGCAGAACCTTGCAGTTAAATTCCCTTTCTGCACTGCAGCCACTTTGTGCTCTTTGCAGGACTGTGTTGGGCAGCAGTGGCTGTGAACTGCTTTGTACCTCCTCTGTTTTGCCAGCTGGATGGTTGTACTAGGGCAATGCTGGTTGCACATACCAGCTGTCAGGCTGCCCCTATTATCCTCTACACCCTCCTCTGTTTCCACTCGCGCCTTACAGCAAGAGGTTGTAAAAGTAGCAACAGAGACTCATTTTAGCAATTTTTCTCTATCATGCAAGTCCTATTAAAACAGTAATATAGTGCACCTTAAAGTTGCTGGCACAGAACACCAAAAAAAATCCTAGCAACAACAACAAAAGACTTCTTTACAGCCAGCCACCAGATCAGTCAGTAACAGGAGAGTGTTTCACTGGATCAGCAAAGCCAGCAATGACTGGGGTCTGTTTCTGAGCAACTCTATCCTGTATGAAACTCATTCCTCAGTCCTGTTTTTCAAAAGCTTTCAATATTAGACATGAAAAAAAAAATGGTCAGGAAGACAGCTAAAAAAAGACTTGTCTTTAAAAGTGCTCACAGAACTAAGCATCT
>VWYH01005939.1:3304-276423 GCA_013399365.1 Pampusana beccarii
GGCCCCGGCCCCGCCACCCTCGCCAAATGGCTCCTTTCGCTAGACCCACGTGTCCTGAATAACAGCCACACTCACCCGTGTGAGAAACTGCTACTGCCTCACGTATTGCTTCCTATAAAATATATATGTATTTGTATCTGCAGGTGAGTCTAAATTAATAAAGTGGTGGGAAACTTCTCAGTCTTAGGCTTGAGGTGCGCGGTTTTTGTTCAGCCGTTGAGTGTATCTTTAATGTGCTGCACCCTTGGTGGTGCAGCGCTTCTGATGGCACAAGGATTAAGTCAGAGTCTCTCTCAGGGTCTTACTTTACTAATCTCTTTTTCCAAAGGATTCACTGTCTTGTGGCTCTCATATCACTCCAAGGAGAATTACAATTAGATCTAAAACTTCAAATTCCTTCCCACCAAGATCCTGATTTTAGCACGGTCCTCTATTGTAAATCTGTCACTTGCAGTTTTAGGGAACAAGGCTGTGATTTTTGGTTTCCTGCTCTCAGTCTTTCAAGGGCCTTATTTATTAACTCCATGAATAACAGATTCAAAACTATGACTTTCTAGTACCACCACCTCCTTTCTACGCTACTTTAAATAGAAGTAATATTCCTATTAATTTGACATAATTAGACAGATCTAATAGCTCAAAGTGCATAGTCTCTTTCCAGTTCAATATAGATTTATTTGCAGCTTCCAACACTTCAAGTATAACATAATCTTAAGACCTGGTTGATGGCTAGTGATGGCCGTTTCTGAAGGCTGAATACAGCCTTCGTCTTTCAGAAACCTCTACAGATGCGAGGCAGGCACAGGCAAATGACGTTTCTCCTCAGCTCAAGTTGTACATGACTTCCAGGTTCATTGTGAATGCACTGTAAATATTATTAATCCAGAACTGCAATTTGTAAATATTAAAGACTCGCTCTGGTGTTTCCGTTTGAGCCAACAGACTCATGTCCAAATAAAAGACTGCCAAAGTGGACACTAAATGAAGCTGCTGTAGGACCTGGAGAAATTTTAAAGTGTTTTTTTCTGACAGAAAAATACCACCCTACCCACTCCCCAAATAAAACCTGGAGAGACCATGCTGAAGGAAAACCTGTCTCGGCACTTCTAAGCCTCCCCAAATGTGTCAATATGCAGCCCTGGAAAGAGGAGAGGGCTGCTCCAGTATATGACACCAATCACTGAACATTGTATAACAGAGCCGTGGTGCCCTGGCTGGTGCCACTGGGTAACCACAAGACCCCTGAACCTCTCCATACATCCACACCTGTTTGCATGGCTCTTAGTAGACCAACAAGTAGCTGCATAAAATTCATCTTTATAAAAACAGAGGGCTGCAACACTGTGACCTTCTGCTGTCTTGTTGCTGACGCACTACAAACTTGCTTGAATGGGGCACTCCTCAGTTTGCTTTCATATTGGCACAAAATCTGTGACAATGTGATACATTTGAGAATCCTCTGCTGAATTTGGTTGATATTGGTCAAGAGCTCGGGAAGAGACATTGAAAATTGACAAGACAATCATATAAGCCTAATTTCCTTAGAAAACAAGGCAAAACAAATTGATTTTTGCAGTAGTTTGACTAATATTTTAAAATATGTTTCACTCTTCATAGGTAATATATCCTCACAAGTGTCTTTAAAAGTGTTTTTTATTGCTAACACAAGCACTCTAAAGTTGATTAATACCAAACTTCTAGTTGCTTCAAATATCTTAATTTTTTATCTTGTGAATAATCTGTAAGCCATCTGGTTTCTCATTGCAGGGCCCTCATTCAGAAGATAGCGATGACATTTTCATCCTAATTATTCATGTGTGGCCCTATGCCTTAGTTGTTGCATACAGTGTGGAATTACAATTTTCCTTAAAGAGGGCTTTCTGTTTCATTCAGCACTGTTAACAACTGTATTCTGCATAAGTGTCAACACAAAATTTTACTATAACAATTAATACAGAGGAGAACTGAAACCAAACCAAGAGGCTAGATCCAAAGAGGAACCAGCTAATCTTTAAGCAGATCACAGTCGGAGCTCTGAAAATGAGCCCAGAGCCTGGTGCTTTCAAATTAGCATCTGGAAATGAAAAACATGAAGCAAGCAGCAGTCTGCAGAGTCACCAAGCAGTGACTTTGACCTTTGGCCCTTTGTTCAGCGGGTCAACATGTGACAGACTAATGAAGGAGTTATTTTATTTTGTGTAAATCCAACAGCCTTAGCTACTGTATCACCTTTATTCATGTATACATGTTTCATTCATCTGCTAAGCCTTCCAGCTTGCTTTTTTTTTTTTTCCCAGCCAACAAACCACTATACAAAAGTCATTCACTGCCTAGTCCTATGTCTTTCCTGTGCCCCAGTCTTCTTATGTCAGGCATTCCTGGTAAGCATAAGTAAGGATTACATATAGGATATAATTAAAGATTGTGTTGTCAGGATATAATTGAAGACTGTAACAGAAAGAGAATCCTGGAAGAATAAGCATCTTTAAAAATTGAGTGTTTAACTCTGAAGTAGTTGACTGAGGTTAAAGTCAAGTTAGGTTATTTTTAATATTTAGTCTTCTAGGTTGTTTTGTGGTGGGTTTTTTTCTTTTTTGTTTTCCTTCTTTTTTTTCCCCTTTTATTAAGGCTAAACAGACTTGCTTTCTGGAGATCCTTGTTGTATGTTTTTGTAGCAGAGCTGACTCTAAAGTAGAAGAGCAGGATAGAGAACATATGTAGGACTTTGCAACGGTCACCCAGGTCAAAGCACAATTTTATTCAGTCTGGAAAAGTTGCCTCCTGGACTTAAGAAAATTAAATTCTGCAGTCATTTAAGACTGCATGCAAACAACAGGGGAGCATATTTTCCTAAATAAGGTCTGCAAAACATTTTTATAAACATAAGGTATTAGCAAGCTAATGCAGGGATTGTAGCCAAGTCCCCCTGTGATATATCCAAATAGTGAGCAAGTGCGGTTCAAACCTGTGCTGGGAGCACTGAGAAGTTACAGCTTTTCAGCAACAAATCATGCTTTTTAAACAGGCACAGTAGTTCCAGCGCTAGATATGCAGAGACGGGCGTATGTCCCAAATAACATGGCACAAAGTGGTTTGTCTTCCCGTTAACACATTGGTCTCATCTTTTTAAAGAGACTTTTTCTCAGATTGAGGAATTTCCAAGGTAGGGTTGCCTAGAAGACTTTCTTGAGTGGGTTTGTATTCTCTAGACACACATAATTTACTGGGTTGCTTTAGGCTCTTAGTATAGCCTATGCAGGAAGATGAAGACTTTCAAAGGGTGTTTTATTTCGTAAAGGTCTGAAACATCTCTGGAAGTGAATGTTTCTTTCTGACGGTACAGGGAAATCCTGAAGTTAGAAAGCTGAATTTAGGACCACATGCTCAGTAACTTCCTAAAGATATGATTGAACTCAAGCCAGGGTTATACATATGCATCTGAAAAAAGTTGTCAATCGTAATGAAACCATGAAAAATGATGGAAACACATAATAAAGCCATAGTAAAGCCTCTTGCTTCTCATCCTTTTAAAATACAAAGGACAATTTTCCAAATGTACTGTTAGAAAGAAAGAAAGAATAATTCAAAAGCCAATACAGATACATTTCATAGGTATCTTCCACTCTAAAAAAAAAAAAAAAAACACAAGCAAAAACAAAAAAAAAAAAACAAAAACACAAAAACCAACAAAAACAAAAAAAAAAAAAACAAAAGCGAAAACGAACAAACAAACAAAAACAGCCCCCAAAACCAACAAATAAAACACCCACCACTCAAACCCACAAACCTAACATTTAAGGCAAGAAATACAGACTTCAGCATCCAATATGAGTACATATAAGTACTCATATAGTTCTTAAACTGAATGACTACGTATTTCCCAAGTTGTAAGGGAAATCTGTATAGCTGAAAATGTTTTTTTACTGCTCCACAATGTGTATTTTTTTTAATAGTGAATGCCAGGCTAAGATAGGTATATGTATGTTACATTATAATTGTCTTTTAGTAAGAGTATTCTGAGTAACATCAAGTTGGAGACCATTGGGCTGATGTCAATAAAATATCAATCTCTCTCCTAGACTTCAGAACCCATCACAAGCCGGAAAGAATAATTTTCCTTTGCCTTGCAAAGGCTTCTAAGGTGCAAGGGTCTTGCAAACCTTTGTTGTGCCCTGGAGCTCGTGAGAGCTAAGAATAAGGAAGAACCATAACACTACAGCAAGAAAAACAGAGCAAAGAGCAAATAAATATGTTTCCCATGAACTGTTGCATTTAGCTTTATCATGTGACCAACTAAATGTGTTGGCAACTAAAATGTCTAAGATTCATCCCAATCGTTCTATTAATTACAGAAGTAATTTTATATTGAACAAAAAAATCAGATATTTAAAGATATGTTGTGGATGATGTTCTCAGTTTGCGTTGACTTGGCGTTATTATGTTCATGAATACAAATGAATATAGTTGCAGCAGTATACTGTGTGTTGGTTTCTAACTTGTGGGTCATATAATTTTTTCTAGGCCACCCTTCTATGTCATCCTAGAAAAGCCTACAAATGTTTGGAATGTATGAATGGAATCTGAAGGCAAATAGAAAAGCTGGAGGAAAAAAAAGGCAATATTTAGATTGAATTAATAATATGGAAGTCTTAAGAGATGAAGTAGGTTGACTTGAATTAGGCTTGGAAAGTTCAGGTGCTGCCTTCCCAAAACTTTTGGACTTGCCTTTGTCATCACTCCACCTAATCCAAATAACTCTTCCTCTTTTTCTTCATTCGTATGTTGTTTCTTTCTCATTTTCCAAAGACTTTACCACTCCTTGCAAAGTTACGTATGAACACTCCAGTATAAGGCATATTTGAAAGCTAAATAAAAGTAGTTCTTAACTTTCTAACACAACTAATTTAGATTGCGTTCACTCTTAGGAGTTGAGATTCAAATGCTGCCTATCAAACTTACAGTTCCCCGATGTGTTAGAGGTTGTACAGTAAAAATAATACTTGTTGGAAAAATTCTTTATAATGCCCAGTTTGCCATTTAAATTAACACGCAGTAGCAATATGATATTCAGAGAAAATGCAAGCTGATATCAATAAGGAATTCATATTTTCAGGGCAAAAATAAGGTAGTATTTGTCATGAAAAGATGCATTTTCTACCAGATTGCTCGAAGAGATCAAATTTATGCATAGAATAGTCCAACTGAGAGATGACATAGTTAGGAATACTGTTTTTGCACTGCAGCGACCTGCTCTGTGACCTTATGCAATTCAATAACTCCCTTCCCTTATTGCTTCGGTTTCCACAACTGTAAAATGAAGGAAATTATACTGTGTGAGTTTATGAATGAAAGAGTCTGCAAAGTATTACCATATAGTAATCCAAATTACAGCCTACCAGTTTGGATATTCAAAAAAGAAACACTGTTCACACTTCCAGTTCAACAAATTACAATATTTCTGTAGCTCAGAGAACTTAAGGTATTCTAATAATGCATAATCTATATGCAGAATTATTTTTAATGCATATGGATTCCTGAATAACTAAGCTTCATAGCAAAATTATTTACTGATCTCTAGCAAGTAATGTGAGCATTTTAATGAGTAAGTATGCAAATAGATAATTAGGTTGAAAAATCTGTAAACTTTTAGCTCTAATTAAAATAGATGTTATGAATCAGGAAAAAAATTCCCACTTCATGGAGGAAGAAGCATCCATTTTCTAGTGCACTGCTTAGAGAAGTCGGTCATTTCCATACGAAATAAATAGTTTCAGAGTATGTTCAGTTTTGTCAGAAGGTAAATGCTTTTTACAACAATGGTATTTAGACTGTAAGCTCTTGAGGACAGAGACCTTTTCCTTTTAATATCTAGAAAGTACCATGCAAAGATACATGTATACATTAATATTTAATACCCAAATATTAATAATACCTCTGAGTGAGTAGCATACTTTCTCGCAAAATCATGTTAGACTACAGCTTGGAATGTAAATATAACAGTCTTACAATTGTAACTGGAGCTATTCCAAAGTAATACCAAGAAATATCTGAGTCCTGTGTATTTGCAATCTGTACATACTTGTAAGTTAGATTTCTGAGTAGATGGGATTTGTGTGGTTTGAGACTGTGCGTGTCTATATGTGTACACGGACACCTCTCTGAGCTCCATTAGTAACCTTCGAACCTAATGACCAACTTCAGCCTACATTAATAGAGGACTTAAATAAATTCTACCACCTATTTGTGAAAGTAAACAACTTGAAACAGGAGAGAACAAAGCCCATGCTAACACCTTGACTAAAGGAACAACTGCAGAGTAAAGTCAGTGTACCTTACTAGGTATCCAAAAATCTGCAGGAAAATGGTAAATTTAAAAAGCTCTAATTATAAATTTATCAGACTCAAGAGCAGTGCCTACTCAATCAAGCTTAGTGCCCCTTGCTGATCCTCTTGTGTCTAGCAATGATAAGTCTTTGATAAAAAGCTGTTTTTGCAGTTATGTTTATCTCTCTGGTGGATTCTCTGCTGTCTAATTAGGGGCGAGCTTGTGTTGCAGCTTTAGTATAATTCAGTTAAAATGTCAATCAATCATAAGACAAATTTAATGGAAAACAGGCTTTGTTAGGTGCAGTGCTCAGACAGCTTCTTGCTACACATTGTTTAAAGGATATTGCTATACTTATAAATATATATATCCAATTCCCGATATATACTCTTTAAAAACAAATATATGCTATTTTATCTGTTTTAATGCCTTCAACAGGCCTGCTTGCATCAATACAGCTTGTAAACAATAACATGTCAATTGTATTAGAGTGTATGAATCTGGTTCTGTTTCTTATTACAAAAAAAGAAAATCATTAAGAAGCATTTCTGCTGCTGGACTGAATGCAGCTGGCCACATCCTGTAGTCCTGCCAAATGGCAAACACAGCCTGGAGTTCTCATACATGTCTTTTTGGGCAATACGAAAAGCACGTAGCTTGTTTATTTTTTTTAAATATTAGGTTATTGGTCTAAGTTACTGCTGGGTGTGTATTCCAGCATACTGCTGGAATTTAGCACTCAAACTTTGGGTGTGCTGAAATGGTATAATCAAAGAATCACATTATATTGGGTTTGCACAGTAAGGTTTTGGTAGTGGAAGGGCTACAGGGCTGGCTTCTGTGATAAGCTGCTAGAAGTTTCACGGAATCGTAGAATCACAGAATGTTGGGGATTGGAAGGGACCTCGAAAGGTCATCCAGTCCAATCCCCCTGCTGGAGCAGGAACACCCAGATGAGGTTACACAGGAAGGCGTCCAGGTGGGTTTTGAATGTCTCCAGTGAAGGAGACTCCACAAGCTCCCTGGGCAGCCTGCTCCAGTGCTCTGTCACCCTCACCGGGAAGAAGTTTCTTCTCCTATTTAATTTTCCCCCATGTCCAACAGAACCAATGCCAGCCAGCTCCAAGATGGAGCCAATGCCAGCCAAGGAGGAGCCCATCAGTGACTGTGGTAGCACCTCTGGGGTAATATAGTTAAGAAGGGCAAAAAACTGCTGCACAACAGCAGCTGGAGAGAGGAGTGATAATACATGAGAGAAACAACTCTGCAGACACCCAGGGGTGCAGCCTGTGGGAGGGACACATGTTGGAGAAGTACGTGGAGGACTGTCTCCTTTGAGAGAGACCCCGCAATGGAGCAGGGGAATAGACTGAGGAGGAAGGAGATGCAGAGCCAATGTGTGATGAACTGACTGTAACCCCCATTCCCCATCCCCTGTGCCCCTAAAGGGCAGGATGTAGGGAAATCAGGAGTGGAGCCCAGCAAGAAGGGAGGGGTAGGGGGAAGATGTTTAAGATTTTGTTTTATTTTTCATTACCCTACTCTGATTTTGATTGGCAATAAATTAAATTAATTTCCCAAGTGGAGTCTGTTTTGCCTGTGACAGTAACTGTAATTGATCTCCTTGTCCTTGTCTCGACCCACAAGCCTTTCATTATATTCTCTTGCCCTTGTCCAGTTGAGGAAAGGAGTGATAGAGAGGCTTGGTGGGCACCTGGTGTCCAGCCAGGGTCAACTCACCACACTCATCTTGGGCATTTTCTATTCCTTTATGTACAGAAAAAGGTACAGAACAAAAATTATTATATACATCCTTGACAGCAGCAAAAAAAAAAAAAAAGTAAAAACACAACATCAGGTCAAACTTATTCTGCATTTCTGCATTTGGGGAAATATTTAAGTGTGGATGCACTGTGCGCAAATAGCACAATGCACCACTTTTTGGAAGACAGTATCCCTAAGGAACAACAGTTCATCATGGAGGCTGCTGATAGCCCTTCCCATGCATAAATTATTCCTCTTTTCAGTGCTGTGCATATCTGAGGGCATAATCAAGTCTTAATGCTGGAGGGAGATACTTTTTGTTCTGAGAAATGAAGTTTGGAAAGAAGCCATTTTGCTTAATCTCTGCGAGGCATTACTCTTAAGTTTCATAAGGAAATCTTCTGCAGTTTCGCTGTTCCTCTCAGGTTCAGGCAGACTCTGAGAATTTCTTGAGCACCCTGCAACAGATGTAGGTTCCCATACTCATCTTCATTTCTGACTGATGTTCAGTAAACCTGGAACAAACAATGACTGGGTTGTTCTGAGGGTTTTAGTTCACTGCAGATTCTGTTTCCTCAGGCCACCAGCTCAAATCCAACCTAGTCCTAATAAATCACTATTAATGACTGTTTAGAGAGGTATGTGGCATGCACTAATAAGCACATAACAACTACAAAACTGAGCTTTGCCACCTATTGCTGCCATATATCTAACTGCACAGGAAAGGATGTTTTCCCAGAAAAGCAACATATACAAGTTACGACTGAATAGCACGGTGTATTTCAGACTTTCTCCCTTTTGTACTCAAATGATATAAAATCTTAATGATCAAAAGATCTGTCTTAAAGATAACAAAAGACAAATAAGATGCCAGAATACTTCAGAAGCACTTAAAATATAGCAACTCTAACAACAGTCTAATATGTGTTCACAGTGCTTAGCAGTTTTAGAGGGTTAGGGTTTGAATGTGTTGAACCAAGAGGCAGAAATAAAGGAATTCTAGGTGGCAGAAAAAGCTGAAACGACATCTTTGTACATGTTAAGAACTTTCTCCATAATTGTCAAGGCAGCACTTTTCACAAATGGAGAAAGGCTTATTTTTTAGGCTATTTTTAGTACTTCTTGTGTGTTATTTCCCATCCAATAAAAGGAAAAGCAGATAGTCAATATTGCTGATTATAAAAATAGGGGGTTTATGACTGAAGATGAAATGTGACAAGTTAACCTTTTCAAGAGAGCTATGTTTAAGTAAATTATTAGCATCTGTTCTTTTATCTGCTTTTTATAAGCCATTCATTCACCTACTAATATAGAGAGTGTATGCATAGGGTTATCTCTGACAGCAAAGATTGATAGCAGTAGTAATTCATTTTTTAAAGAAAACAGTACAAGCTCGATAGTGAAAGTTAAATCCAGGAATGACAGAACATTAACTGTGCTACTAACTTTTCTACTGCTGCTAATATTTTTCCATAATCCTAGCCTACTTTTTCTCATTTCTTTTCCAAGGGATTAATACTGCCTCTTTGTGTGAGGAATGTTTGCAGTGGCTAGGAATTGCAAGAAACAAAATCACAAAACGTTTCCAAAGGACGGTTTCATTCTGAAGAACAAAACCTAGAACCAAAGCAAACCACCAAAATCAACAACAAACCACCAATCACCACCAAAAAAAACCCACAAAAAATGAACAGAAACAAAAACTCCCAACCTTTTTCAGTTAAAGATGTGCACTTGTCCAAACTATGTATCCAAATGACTGGTTTAGAGATTTTTTAAATCCTTCTCCACCCTCCTTTTTTTCCTATTCCTTTTCAGAGCATTGTATTTAAATTAGCACTCTAAATCCAGGGAATGTATTTTTCAATTTTTTAGAACAACTAAATAAACTGCTAATAATAGTAGGAATACATCAGTGTTCTGAAATATTCTCTGAATTTATGCAAGTTTATATGCTGAACTGTGTTACAAGCAAATACGAAAATATCTTTTTTGATATTTATAAAACACAAATACATGGCACCTTCAGAAGTTCCTCCAACTGAAACACTAGAAGTGCTCACTGCAACTACTTTAGGTGTTCCTACAGATGCCAGTAGTTCCAGCTGTTTTGCTCTGAAATGGTGTCCTTCTTTGTGGCTTGTAAGAGCAGCATCCAGCCTGTCTTTTATCTGCACGCCACCAGCTGGCCAGCCAACATCTTTTACTTTTCCTATTTGCACCAGTAGAACATGCCTTTCAATAAGTCCAGCTGAAGACAAAATTTAATCATCTAAAGACAGGCCATGTGAAGCTAAATTGCTTATCTTTTTAAATGTAACTACAGATGGAGTGAAAATGTATAAGGAAGTTATTTTTATGTATAATACGCATGTCTTCTGGACCAATGCCTATGAACACGCATTCTCACATTTTGCTAGGATATATAGGCACAAACTGATTATGAAAACATGCTTATACTTAAATTGGTGAGGAATGAGTAAAGTGCAGAGATGTTGACTAGAGACAAGAAAAATAATATTGTGCCAATTGTTGCAGTTTAAGAAACAAAACCAGAAATCAACAATTTCTTTAGATACATGTTGATTGGCACTCAGACCATGAAGAGATCTTTGCTCATAACTTTTTATGTCCACTTCCTACTGACTTTTAACTTTAAAATAAATGGCTATAAAAAGTAAGGTTCTGATTATTATGAAACTTCATTTTATCTCTTTGCAAAAGATATTATCTCTGTCAATATGTTAAAATTCTAACTATGCAAGAGGTAACTGAAATGTGAGAACATAGTTCTTTTTCAGGGTGTCTTTTTCCATTTCAAGATGGAAATTTTAAAAAAAAGGAAAAGAGGTTATTTTGTATTATTACTATTTTTCAATATTTGA
This sequence comes from Pampusana beccarii, assembly GCA_013399365.1. Taxonomy (NCBI): domain Eukaryota; kingdom Metazoa; phylum Chordata; class Aves; order Columbiformes; family Columbidae; genus Pampusana; species Pampusana beccarii. The sequence continues at coordinate 14,279 of VWYH01005939.1, forward strand.
GGCAGTACTTTTCTAACAACTGTCAGATATCAGATGAAAATCAAAACACTCATCTCAGAAAAACACAAGAGCATTTTATTTATGTTCTGTGCACCCTATTCCTCTTCTCAGATTTCAATATTTTTGCAAATGTATCTCTATGTTAGATGACTAAGCTATTAAGTTACTCATAACAATTCACAGTGAGTCAGCATATGTGAATTCCAACCTGTTCTATATTTTATTACCAGGAATCCAGATTTAAGATCACACAGAACAAAAGGCAGAGGAACAGCAGTTTGAATTGCACAGTTCTTTTCTGAGATGTTAAATCCATTTGGCTCTTTTAACAATAGACAGGTAAGATAATTCCTCCTGAACAGGGATACACAGGTAGCTTATGCCACGAAAACCTCTTTTACGCTTCTGCTATCCCGTCTTTCAATTTTTTCTACCTATTCTCACATCAGAAACCTGGCAGCAGACTTCCAGGGCAAAAGTCTGGCTTTAAAATAAAGTGGAAGAAAAATAAATGTTCAGACCAGTATCTTGTTTTATTCTTGCTAAAAGTGGGAATATTTCCCATTTTCAGGGTCCTTTCACAAGATGAACGAAAGAAAGCGGCAAAAGCATAGTGATGCCAAATTACAAAGAACTGGCTGTACAGGCAATCCCATCCTTCACTCCTTCTCTGCAGCTGAGGTTGTGCCATCTGCCCTTTCAGCCTACTGAGCTCTGTGCCGTTTGCAAAAACTCAAATTCAGAGTCCTCTTTTGTCAGAGCCGATGCAAACCAGTGATATATGGGCAAATGTGCTAACCTCCAATATTTGGAGCATTTCAGGATCAAAAGCTGCCCGCCTTTTATGAAGCATGTGTTTTTTTAAATTTTCCACTGGAAGAAAAGAAATGCAAAACAACCTTTCTGCTGGGTCACTGAAGAATTATGTGACCACAGCTGTCATGCTTAATGGATTAGTCCATCATCTCGGACCACAGATACTTGTTCTTTAATGAAAATTTAAGCATTTTTTTATGAAGCGGGTAAAGAGAGCAGTGCCTTGAATGGGATGGAGTGGAATGGCAGCAATGCACTTAGGGGAGTGCGCAGGGCACTGCTAGTGTATAATGCTGCTTTAAAACAGCATGGGAGGTTTTGCAGTTCCTCCTCATCAACAAACTTCTTTCACTTGTATTGGAGTAAACAATGAAAAAAAGCCTGAAAATTTATTAAGAAAATAAGGACGCTTTTAAGATCTCCACTTTTACTGTATGTTGAATATTAAAGAGGTTTCTGAAGGAACTATAAGGGTGAGGGCACTTGGATGTGACATTATAAAATTATTATAAATATCATATAAAATAGATACAAAAATATTATAAAATGAGGATGTGCAAAATTGAATGACTCTCAAAGGCATAACTCAGTATGCTTTTGTTGAAGTAAACTGTGCTTGTCTGTGTCCAAGATGCTGATTTAATTGCCTCCTCCGAATACCCTCTCCCCTGCACCAGACCCTTGCAAGGGAGGGATACCATCTCCCACACCTCCAGCTGGTAGAGAAGTGTTGGCCCTCACTCCTGCATTTTGGTATTCTGGGAAATGTAGTGTAGCAGTGAAGTGGCCATTTTACATCTGCTCTGCTTGTTTGTAAATAACTGCATTTAAAGTAAGGGATGTTCAGAATAAGGGTGAAGTCTGAATTGCACGTTAAAACCAATTTATGCATTTTCATTAACAAACAAAGAGCCTTTAGAGGAGACACTCTAGAAAAGCTCCTTTTATAAAATGGAGGGTGCTAGAAAGTGTGTCTCACTGCCACTATCACCTAATAGAGTTTATGCACTGATAGAGGGAACAAGGGAGCTGGCAAAAGCTTGTCTCTTGCTGTCAGTTCCAGGCTGCAGGCTTTTATGTTCATTTGCGATGCAATCAATAAGGAATAGCTTAAATTGGGCTCTAGAAGCTTGATTTTAGAGTTTGCTAAATTTCTCTTTTAAATCTGTTTAAAATAAAAGAGAAGTTTCTATGGAAACCTTCCCTTTTATTCAAGAAAAATATCTCCGAGTCTCCCAGGCACTGTCTCTGCCTCACACAACCAGGGCTGGCTGGATCCTCGCCAAGAGCTGCCGCGCTTCCCCATACCTGCTGCGCCGACACAGTGCCGGGCAGCACAGCAAACGCCGGACAGTGCCTCCGTGATACAACTAATTTAGCCTCTTCCATCACCTCCGATAGACCCAGGAGGTGATGGCCTCTATTCATACTCTCCCAGCTCCCAAAGCAGTTGGCAGTGAAGGAAATTCCCCGCTGGCCTCCGAATCTCTAGCACTAGATGTATCCCCGCTGCCCCGCAGCGCTGCCTGGGGCAAGGGTACCCAGTCTGCGAGAGCAGAAGCCACGTGGCTCTTGGAAGTGGGAGATGCTGGCCACTTCAGTCTTCCTAGGAGGGTAGCTGGCTTCCAGGACTCAAAATTGTTTGTTCACATAAAGCTTCGGATGTGGAAAACAAAAAAAGCCTTCCTGGAGGTAACCTCTGTTTCTGAATTACGAAGTCCTAGAGTATTTTTCCCAAGTAATGCAAAAATACCTGTTGATATCAAAGAAATAAAATGACTGAATTATTTTGGTTAAAAGATATTGTTGCCCACTGTTGTCATTAGCATCAGCTGATAGATATGATTTCTTTGTTTCCCTGAACACAGAGAGCTTAGGGCAGTTTACCTGCCTACAGTGTCTCCTTTCCAAAGGGTTCTTCTTTTTCCCTAAGCCTCTCTCCTCTCTCAGTTTGTGATGCTCTGAGATTTGTTTTGCCTGTTGATGCAAACCATATGCACTGCTGCTGCATTCGAGATCCTCATCCAGCCTCCACTCCCATTACTCTGCCTGTGACCAGCCTTGCACAGTGTTATCCAACATAGGAGCTAAATCTGAATTACTCAACAGAAATTAGGCTTTAACAGGTTTTTAGATTAATCTTTAACTCTCCATGACTAGTGCACTCACCAGCTTCACCCATTATTCATTCAGTATGGGCCATAGCAGTTACATATGAAAAAAAAATGCTACAAAATCTGTTCAGAAAGAAACTATACCAGTTGTTGTTAGAAAACTACAGTAGTGTAGAAAGACAGCAAGATAACGATCAGATATAAACCATGGTTTCTCAGAACTCTGACAAAAACTCAAAGATAACAAGCTGTGTAAATGCATCAAATATTTTAGAATGGTGTTGCATTCAATTCCATGTAATTTATTTTCAGCACAGTGCTTCACTACCTGATCTATTGAATAAATAAGATAATTCAGTTTTGCACTGCTTTATTTTTAAATTCAGGTGTAAGATACACAAGATTAGAGGCATATTTACAATTACTAGGTTTTTAAAATAAAAATAGAAACTTAAAAAAACCCAACAAACTAATGCAAACTTTCCTTATCTAGAATTAGTTTAGAAGAGATCTAGATGATGGAAATATATGCATTAATATATTAGTGTTTTTCTAGACTTTATTCCCCTAGGAAATACAGGGGTGCTTGTCGAACATAATACATCCTTTACCTACCCTGGCTTGTCATTCCTTCCATCTTAGGGGAATGCTGCCAAGAGAAAAGCTCCTGTGCATCTTCATTATCTGCTCGTGTGCAAGTCAGCTGCCCTAAATTAACAAAAGGGAGGTATTTCCTTACATGTGGAAAGGATTTTTTTTTTTTTTTTAAATTTCAGTTTTAGCTTTTTGTGTAATAATGCTTGGGTAAAAGATCTCAGAAAACCATGTGATTACCTTGGGATTTTTTTTAACCCCTCCGATGACTAGGTAACTCTGCATTCATTCTGAAGCTCAGTGTAACTTAGCTAGCATAATGGTTGTATGAAATAGGACTATTCAACTTTTTTGACAACTATGGCAAGATTTTATTATAGTGAGTTGCTCATGGACTGGAAAACAAACTTTATAGTGTGATGAGTCATTTGGGGGATTGACTCAAACTATAGGTCAAGAGTTGGAAAGCAGCATTGTAATACAGTAAGGGCTCCATTACTTCGTAGAGGTACTACAAGCTGGAAGTTGATGTATTTATTTATGCAGTTAGCAAAAGATGCCATAATTCTTTCTGCATAAACACAAATTAAGCAAACAAGTGGCAGACATTCAATCATTATTACTAGCATACAGTGTGTTATTTTGACTGTACTATTCGTGCATGCTGGTCTTATGACTTTGTGATTACAGCTGCCAGAAAGAATGCTCTTTAACCTCACTGTCATCAAGAAGTCATTCAAATTGTGGCATTTTTAATGAAAAATTATATGAATTTTTCAATGAGAGAAAAAAATCCCATTAGGTAATGATCAAAAGCAAACCCGAAATTGTTCTGTTTGTTGATCTCACATCACAGGTATGTTTAATTAGTTCTTGTCATTTGGAGTCCCCAGGTGAAAGATCAAAACAATAATTTCATAATTCAAAGCCAAGATACAACACTGGGATTTGCCAGGATAAATAAACTGCTTGAGAATACATGTATGACGATACAGAGGCTGGTTATCACCTGAATACAGGAAGTTTCAGAATACACTTTATCTCATTCAAATGCCCTTATGGCTTTATGTTCACTCCAAACAATAGAAATGCCTGAAGACTCACTGGAATACTCGATCGCAGGCCTTGTGATAACTCCTGCATTACTCATGTATAGCAGCACTTTTTCATTTGTTCCCCAGATCACTGAGAGAAGAAAAATGAGGAGGAGGGAAACCTCTCTGGATCTCTTTTACTTACAGTACGTGTCAAACTCATACAGTATCTTTGTGTATGAAAGTACATGTGAAACTTGGGTTCTGCTTCCCTGGCCTTCAGTCTCCTGCTTGGGATCTTCTGGCCGTTTATTCCTCTGTTGTTAAAAAAATGGAGAGTTCAACTTCTGCATGCAAAAGATGTGAATTTTTACTAAGTGACTTTGGATATTGCAGAAATAGAGTTTGATGGAATTGGACTTGGACTTTAAGAATGTTGACCACATAAAAATAAAACCGGTTTCCTTAACACCCAGTGAAAAAGTTTTCTTTTGCTCTTGGTTGCTCTTCAGCAGGAAAAGGATGAAAGCAACAGAGAGAAATAACCATATGCAGTCCCTATTGCAGGCAAACGTCTGAAGCTGGACACTCCCTATGTTACAGCTACTCTTTTCTCAACTTCATCTTCAGGCTTTTGACTGTACTTTCTTATGTGTCTTTTACTCCCCCTTGGCCAACTTCTGCAAGTTTCACTGCCCAGAGAACCCCGCAGATCTCATCAACTTATTTCACATNACTCTTTTCTCAACTTCATCTTCAGGCTGTACTTTCTTATGTGTCTTTTACTCCCCCTTGGCCAACTTCTGCAAGTTTCACTGCCCAGAGAACCCCGCAGATCTCATCAACTTATTTCACATGCATCTCACCAGCACCCAACTCACCTTTTAGCCCTTCAAAATCCTTCCTCTGCTGCCCTTCTGGCCTTTGCAGATTGCTGCCTCTGTTTGATTAGACAACACTTGTTATACTCTCAGCTGTAGTCCCATTGTAAGGGCATTTACCGAAAGAGATGTCTTTTTATGTGCATACAACTAATGGATAATGGCCCATTATCAAGAAGCTGTGACTGTGTTCATGGGTTTTCTTCCAGCAGTTAAAGTCTGTATTGTTGTTAACACACAAATTTCTGGAGCATTTACATAGAAGCAATTAAGGTCACATTCAGATAGACTATTATTGTACCTAATGGGTACATAATAGGTACTTAATAGATATTTAGGCACCTGTTATGCTTCTCGGTTCAAAAGAAGAAAATTATCAGCCTCTTTACTCAGGCCAAATAGAAGAATTGTTGTGATGACTAAGACTAACAGACATCCTGATGTCCCATGTTATGGGCTCAAATTCATTGTTCTGGGCAAAGTACACAGGGTTTCTTCTGTGCCTCCTCTGAAGTGTTTCTTCTTTTCAAACCTGAACTCTAGGACTTTGTGCAGCATACTGGACTTGGTTGGTCCTTGTATGACGGGATCTGATGCAAGGGGCAAGTGACTTTATGACAAAATGTCACAAGCTACTTTGAGTAGACTGAAAAGATAAAGTCTTTTCCTCTAACATCACAGCAACCATTCACCTCATTTATCTTAAGGCAGTCTAATCTGAAGATTTTCTTCAGGGATTTTGTGAAAAGTTCTTTGAAAACAAAACCCAAACAAAAATATATTTGCTATTGTTCTGATCATAACCCAAATCAAAAGAAAGACTTAGTTGCTCCAAATACAGAAGACGCCATACTCCTATTACTGCTACCATTTTTCTTCTCTTTATGGCTGCACTGTGAACCCCACCTATGGTATAAAACAATCAGGCCACTGTGAGAGTTTAGGTTGAACAGGGGAATTTTGAACAAATTCACAGCAACATCCTATTATATTTAAAAACATTTTGTTTCATAACATTATTATGCTGCTTCTGGCTCCTGTAGAATTCAGACAGTCTAAGGAAAATGTCCTTTCCTTTAATTTTCTTAAGTTTTATAGTGACATACCAGCTTCTTAATGTTCTCCAATATTGACATCTAAACACAAAGTACAGGCTCTGTAATTTTAAACAGGAACCTTTTTGTTTCATTTAAACTATGAAAAGAAAAATGTAAAAGCTGTTAAAAGCACAGTTGTAAAAACTCTTAGTGTAACTCTTTTTCCTTAATATGCAAACTGGACCACAAGTAGCTACTGCTTTGGTAGCTTGTAGAAAATAAGCACTTCTTGGTTTGTTGCAGAAATATATTACAAGATTAATTAGTCACATTCCCAGTGCATTCATGCCTAAAACATTTTAAAACTTCAGTGGATTTTACCTCTGGAGCAGCACATGGGGCTGCTCATTCTCATCCTCCCAGCCTTCCTGGTCATGCAGATTTAAAGTAGCTGCCAGGAAACAGGCTGCCATCCAGCGAGCTAAACAGAAGCCGCTACACTGGAGAGCAAATAAACCACAAGCCCTTGGCAATGGTCAAATAGCCTGAAGGAAGCATTTTCATTAGCAAAAAAACAAAAGCCCCAAACCAACGAACCAAAAACAAAACCAGCAAGCCCCCAACAGTCCAAAGAGTGTATTCTAAAGCTGCAAAGTCAAAACAAAAGAAAACAAACCCGGAAGTTTTGTGAAGAAAATAAATATCTCCCCCCTCACCCACCCTTGATTAATTAAAATCAAGCTTAGTTAAGGAGTTGGCCACTTCCAGTTCACATGTGGAAATTCAGTCTCTCTCCTTTCCCTGCTTCTCCTGGCAGGTTGCTTCCTGATGCCTGGGAGCAGCAGCATCCCTATTCTCACACTGACTTTGCTGAAATTAGGAAACAGCTATGGTGATTTTTATTGGGAAATGTACTGAATTAAACATGGTAGTAAGATCAGTCTCATTATAGACAGATTGGAGGTAACCTTTTGTTGAGCTATGGTGAAAACAACCTCTGTGTGGTTTTCGAGCACATCATCTTTACTGAAATCCATAGTTCTGGTGATAAAATATTTAAACCTAGCTCTCACAGGGCCTCTAATTCTGCCTGTGGATCCCCACAAAAGTTCTTCAGACATTTCAGATATTCTGTTAAATCTCCACAGAACTGGTTTTTACTGCCTGTTGCTGATGAAACTTTACACCAGGGGTGTCAAACTCGTTTTCACCCGGGACCACATCAGCCTCACGGTAACTACTTCTGCATTTATACAGTCCTAAAATTACATTGGGCCCTTTGAATGCGACTGCAAGGCTGATGTGGCCCCGGGTGAAAACGAGTTTGACACCCCTGCTCTGTAACATCCTTTTCTGATGGAAGCTGAATCCCGGCAGCAGAATGTATGATTTTAAACTTGAAGGTGAAGAAGAAAGTCTGAGTTTCTAATGCTGTGCTAACAATGCTGCTTTGGCAGCTTGCAACCCAAATACTGCAAGCCAAAAAATAAACCAGATCAAAACAAAGCCCAATGACCCAAACACAGGCAGCAAGAACATAACTTTTTTTCAGAATTGCTTCTGGTTTTCCCTTACGGACTCTTTTTTTCCCAGAGAAGGGGATGCACAAAATCTCTCAGGTCAGATGAGTCCAGCTCATGGGAGAGCCAGATGCTGCCTGACTGCCTGGTGGTTGCAAGGTGTAGATTTAAGAAAGCTCATTTTCAAAGCTGAAAACATTGGAGCTTTTAGTCCTTCCATCATTGTAGTGAAGAAAGCAAAGCCCATGAAATTCTGGATTTGAAGAAGTGCTCTTACACCATATTAAGGTATCAGAGAGTAAGTCTTGAATCTTACTCAATCGCAGCTGAAAGGCTGAGTTTAAACAGTTCCTTACTTCATAAACCCTTAACTTGATTTGTTTTTGGCTTCTGGTCACAGCAGAATTATTTTAAAAAGTCAAAGGCATACTGACATAGAAACTAAAAGGTAGAATTTGGGTTTTGTGGTTGGTAGATGAAAGCAGTTTTTTATGTTCCTCAGTTGTCCAAGGAGAAGTGCTATGGCATGGTCCCCAGGAAGCATAATCTTGGACAAAGATCCAAAGCTCTTTCTTAAGCTACAATTTAATTAATTTTTTACCTACTTTTCACGTGCATTTATAAGCGTCTTGTAACCATTCGATGACAAGTGTTTAACCATATCACATATGTGCTTTTTTTGTGCGAAAATTGAGCAAATACGTTACCTCGTTGATGTTAAATTTTTACTATGTGTAAACTTGAAATTCTAGAAAATGGGTCAGCATAACTGATAGAAGTTTTATGCCTTTTCTTCTCTTTTATTTTATTTTACAACTGTGAAACCCAGTTAATTATCTGTAATCTATAGAGACTATTTAATATATTAGCTTGCCTTTGGGGTATTCCCTTAAATTAATCAGAATTCACAGGCCTGTGTTTTTCCTTCTTCAGTTCCTCAAAATCAAGTACCTAGTAAGACCGGAAGATTGAATGTCTCTTTGCCTCTAAATCTGATGACCTGACTTAGGGGAAGTGCGCTTAAAAAGCAGTCCTCATTATCATAATATTTCTATCGTGTTCCTCAGGACCCCATAATTGCATTAGTCAAATAACCACGTATTTTGATGTTAAGAAAAGGTGTGTTAATAGGTCTTTCAGTGGCAATTCTATTAAACTGTCCCTATTTTACGTAGTCATACAGTGTCTGTACATGCACATGTACTGAGTAAATTGCAGTCTCAACTGAATATGCTACAATCACCAGATGAAACATCTTTCATTTAATACTGATCATTTACCCAGGATTATGCATATAAATAAATAAATAGAAATGAAATCCTATCAAATCAACCAGCATTATTGCCTTAATAGAAACTTCAGATGGTTTCTCTTGCTGATGGTTTTTGTAAGAATTGCTGTTCATAAAAAATAGGGCTACATGTCTGCTCAGTATCTAGATCTGTAGTATTTGTTAATGAAAGTACTTGGAAGTAGAAGCTGGTATCTGTGGGACTGAAGCAGAGAAAAGGAGACAGCACATGAGTAAACATCTATTTGACAAATACATGGCAAAATCAATTGAAAATATAAATACAAAGACCTTTGCTCAGGAAATCCAAGATCCACAAATTGTTGGAGTCTAGGGAAGTACCCCATTCTTTTTTTTTCTTTCCTCCATGTGTGCAGTTTTGGGCTGTGTAGCAATTCGGAAACTAAAGTTATGAGAATAAACAGCTAGAAAAGTAAAATGCTAATGACAAAATGAAGACTGCTTAAGACTATATATTATCCTGCACATTGCTTGTCGAAATTCCTCTTAAAAATTGAAGTAAGCAATCAAGCAAGGAACCTATTGTACTGAAATAACAAAGTAAAAGAAGCTCTTAGAAATAAAAAAGAATTTTCATAAAAAATAAAGCCAGGCCCTAGAAGAAGAAAAATATGAAATAACATAAAACCTTTAATCCATTAATACATATTCATTTCGCTAAATATAAAACCCTCATAATAAAGGGCAAAAGAGATTTCAAGGCACAAGTTCTTAATTGCATAAAAATTACTGAGGAAAAAACTTTTTCTTTTTTCAAGTGCATCAGAAGCAGGAATCCAAGCAGAAATAAAGTTGAACAGACAACTGAAATGTAGTAGCTGATCTCCAGAAAGACAAGATCGTAGTATAAAAGTTAAATTAATTCTATTCACCAATACACAAAGGATGAGGAGGAGGAGGAGGGAGCAACTGTCTCATATTGAAGTGTAATATGTCAGAATAGTTCAATAGAATACCTTGTAGCAAAGCATCACTACAATACATTTGTTAACTCGGAGAACTAAGGAAATTCAAATCTTAAATTGCTGAAATACTGACTGTGGTAAGCAATCTATCAGTCAAATCAGCCTCACTAAAGGGTAGCAAGAGGTATCCAGATATTTCTAGACAAAATAGGGGCAAAATTGAGACACTCAATAAATGCTATGAGAAAGTTGGACTTATTAGATAGTGGAGTAACTATACTATGTTGGAAAAGGGCAATGAGCTTTATGCAAAGGGAATGTGATTTGCAACGAAATAGTTGCTTCACAGATCTGCTAGAGTCCTTTGACAGAGTCAGTGGTGTGAGTAAAATATATGTTTAGAATAGTATGCTAAAATCTACAGTTGACTGTGAAGACCTCCAGGAATATCTTGTGATATTAACTCAGTAAATGGGAATGAAATGGCAGATGAAATTCAATGTCAATGAATGCAAAATAATGCATTTGGTGGGAAAAACACAATAACCCTACTATAGATGCACAATAACGAGCTTTGAAAGATCTTGTAGTCATTATGAGTAGATTTCTGAAAGCATCAGCTGAATATTCAGAGGCAGTTAAAGTGGTAAATAGAACTTAGGAAATATTAGGAAAGTAATAAAGAACAGAAATTGTCATTATGACACTACATAATGTCTGGTGAGTCTACATCTTGACTTGTGGATGTAATTCTAATCATCCCAGTTAAAAAGATGCAGCAGAACTAGGGCAGTTTCAGAGGTGGAAGATAAGTCAGATCAGAAAGATGGAGATTAAAAATATTCTTTACTTTGGAAAAGAGATGACTGATAGGAGAAGAGTATGATAGAATTATGTAAAATCTCAAACAGCACAGATGAAACAACCAAGGAAAGTTTACCCTTTATATGTCTTAGCAAAATTGTAAAGGCACAGGCTTAAACCAAATTAAATATAAGGTCTTATTCATAGTAAATAAATACAATATAGTCACAACTTCCAGAGAAATATAGAGCTGAAAATGTTGTCTAAAAGAGGAATTAAAAAATTCATGTATGATCAGTCTATCAAGAATCAAAAAGACCCAAAGGTCTAGAGGCAACCTCAGCATCAAGAAGTTCTTAAACTGGTGGTTACCAACAACTGAGTGACTGTACCAGGAGAGGTGCAACTTTTTTATACTTATACTATTTTTATCCTTTCTCTTGAATCATACACTATATGTCACTTCTGAGACCTGGTGAGAGGTTTTGCTGAGTTTGATACAAGAGAGATTCTTTTTGGCATTTTTATTCTCTTTTTCTGACCTGTGTCCAAAACCATACTTTTTTGGTGAGTCCCCTTTTGTAAATAAATGCTACTCATCGTATTAAAGATGTGTCAATAGACAGGAATTTTCAAAAGGGCTGTAGTAATTAACCAAAAAGGTTCTCCCTACCTTAGAATTTAAGAATCATCAGTGTCTTTTCTATAATCAGTCACAAGACTCTGAGATGCAAGATTTCCTACTGTACAAAGCATCCAGTTTGCACTGCATTTTTAAAAAAAATAAACATTTAAGACAGAAAGCTTTGTAATTCACTTAAATAGGGCTTTTGTGAAGCATCTGAAAAATAATTTATTTTGACAGATATTTTACGGATCACATTATCTAAAGCCTATCCTATTCCTCACTGAGTTTTATTGCAGATCTGGTGGGAAATGGGCTACTGAAAAAGCACACCCTTCAATAGTCCTATTGAACTTATTAAATAAATAATATATTGAAATAATATGAATTTAACTAAGTCAGAAAGATTCCATCCATTAACAAAAAAATTTATTAGTGGTTATAAAGCAACATTGTATGTTAATGAGAGGAAGGATCTTTTGTACATATTTTTTTTTTCTCCAGGCTTTTTGTACTGTATTAGATTGAGTTACTAAATGGCTGTCACACACACTGCCTTAGATAGCTTTATTTTAGCAATGGGCAGGGAATTTTTGAGTTGGATCACGCTTTCCAAAGCACAAGATGTATGACTGCACGTTGGAAGAAAGAGACATTCTTATCAAACCTGTTCTTTTATTCCAATGTTAAAATTATCAATAATTAAAAAAAAAAAAAAACATAAAAATACGACTAATGCACCTTAAAGGTCTTGCACAATAATTGGGGAACAATAAATTTCACTCGTGATGACAAGAAATCACTAAAAGCAACTCGATCATTTGTTAAGCTGGGTACAAGCAAACAAAATATATTTTAATCCTGCCAAGCATGTGGTTGCATGTCAAGGACAGAGGAGCCAAATAATTCTTTGTAGAGCAGTGACTGTATCCTAGGAAGCAGTGCAAGAAAAGATTTTAGGTTATAGCAAGAAGGAAGGGGAAATAAGGTCGCATACATATGAACTAACCTATCATGCTCCCACTCCCTGAAGGGGTCAACATGGTCTTTGAATGTAGAAATAGGAGAGTTTCAAACTAGAGATTTTTATACTAATGTAACAATTACTGGAACCGTTCCATGGTATATTTTAGCAACATCTTTAATGTTAAAATAAGGTCCATATTTTTTAATCTTCATGGAGAGAATTATTGATACTGGATGGTGCAAGACTGTGCTGCTTCTGTCAGAAACAAATTATGGGCAGTAATAATTGTGTGTTTTGTTAAATTCATACTTTTCATATATGCGTATATAAACTGTCCTTTTATAGAGATCATGTGCATAGAACCTCCCTAAACAGGTTAGATTGACATGGACATTTATGCAGAATTTAAAAAATACATTCTCTCCTCTTGTTTTTAGAATAAGTGTTTCCTGTATAGATTGTTTCTATCATGTTATGAAATGGTAAAATATTACTGAAATATAAAAATACATATTTCTTGGAATGTGACTATTTTAAAAGTAAATTTGTGCTATTAAAAGGAAGTCTCAGGAATTCTTTATGAATTGAATAACATATGAAAACGATTTTTCCTCATTTTCATTGTTCTGCTATTACACTGCCTCGTATGTCTACACATTTTGTTTTCTCAACATCAGACATTACTTATAGTTACTGGTATTGATGAAGTGAATACACTGCTGCAAACCTTCCTCTGGTGGAGTCCCATGTGCGTGCTGTGACTACTCCAGCAGTATCACAGAGTCATGTTTCCTTTATTTTGCTTTTTGCTTGGCCTCAACTGCTCTTCGAATCAGCTCTCTTACCATACCTGAAAAGATTTCAGTTTTGTCTGGAACAAAACTAGCAATTCAACCAGTCTGACTGCAGTCTTCTAAACCAGCCTCATGTCCTTATTGCCTTTGGATAATGAAAGCTTCCAGATGTAAAATCTCCAATTGTTGTGAGAAAAAAATGAGTTCTTTAAGTTATTGGTATCACTGTAGACCCTTGTGTCTACAAAATGGCAATATAATGTACAGTATCTGAATTTAGCAACTGAATATCATAAATCATAGCTACTTGAAGTGTACCTGATCAGGGTGTTTGAGACTTTATATGCTGAAGCTCTGAAGCAATCTGATTCTGCAGAGCTAGATATTATACACAACAGAGAGATCCATAGGATAATTGTCTGTAGTGCAGGAGAATATCTGTTCATTACTGTCTTTACGTGTATGTTCACAGTCACAAGCTCAACTGCTATTATATGAAATACATTCTTGGTTTGATCAAAATGAAGAGATGAAAAAAAGTGACAAAAGCACTTCAGCTCTAATTTTTATTACCACATGTTATTTATCAAAACAAAATCATATTCATTTTTGCTTGCTGTTCACCACAAAGGCAGCAATGCTGAGTCAGCATCAGTACGGTCTGTGTTTTTTCCAGATATTTCTCTGGAGCCACGTAGGGTACTGAGTTCTGTTATTGTTCTTTAGGTCTTTGGAAAAGGTGATCTACCAGCAGCTGAGGTCTATATGCTGATGTTTATCTACCCAATAACTATGCTGTTCTGATTTATTCTCCTGTGATCATTTCATGGCTTTTACTAACTAAAATGGAATTCCTGCATAAATAACGTATCAGTAGACTACAGGATTTTATATGACTAGTAATGAATCATATTTTACTCATTATGTTGCATGTATTTCCTTATTTTTTTTTAGGTTCTAGAAATAAGCTAAGATATCATTCTGAGACCTTCAGTGTTTACTAACATATATTTACACTTTAAAGCTACAAGCATAAGAAAGTAGTTAAGGACAGACCTTTTGTGTCATGAAGTTTCCAGGGCTGGTTTTGAGGCTTTCCCTAATTAATTGGTAAAGTAAAACTAATGACTTTGGGGTTCTTTGTAGATTTCCACAGCAGATGAAATTCACTCAGTATCAGAATAAATATAAGCATTAATAAAAATAATTATAATAATGATCATTCTCTTTACAATGCAATTGGTTGTTAAAGAAGCCATGAAAACCACTCTTAATTATAATTACAATATGAGCAAGCAGTCAAAAGGTAAGAAGCTGACTGAAGCTATAATGTTTCAACATAAACATAGTAAGAAAATATTTGCATTTTTATGTTGATACAGCATTGTGTATTTCTCCTATGTTAAGTATGAAAGATTAGATTTATGGGTTGCCTGGATACACTATGATTTTACTCAGTGATGACGCAACGGGTTCCAGATTAGTATGAAAAAAAAATCCAGAAAATATGTGTTCCATTTTTGAAATATTGGTCACACAAGCATACCCTTGCTTGCCTTCATTAGTTCCAGGCTTAAAGCCAACACAAGATTTACTTCGCTTTCAGTGCCTTTTTTTTTTTTTTCCAACTTGTCTCTTTATTCACAGTCAGTAAAACTTAGCCTCTTAGCTCTAAAAGTTCCCCTTATGCACCTATCTATCTAGGTGGAGGTTTTGATGCAGCTATATGACAGATTCAATGCACGTTCCTGATGCAGTTTAAGTAATCTTGATTCACATTGCAAAAGTTTAAGAAAATTATATTTTAAGAAAAAAAAATTTCACTTTCTTGTTCTTTTTTGGGTGTGAATATGTCATATAAATGGTTGTGTGTCCATGGGTTAGGAGATGGCACAGCACCTGCCATCTGCTCATCGTGGTGATTTGCTAAAGGCCCCAGGAAGAATCTGTGCACCAACTGGAAAACCTCCAAAGCCAATTTCACAGGAAATTTGCAGGGCCTAATTCTCAGCATCTGATCGCAAAACATATGCCTAAATCTTGTGAACAGCCAGATTAGGCAGGTATTCTCAAGCACAAGCAAAACCAGCACCAAACACCACATGAAGTGGTTATATAGTAGAGTTCATTAAGGTGCACAGTGGGTTTTTTTTCAGAAAATGGCAGCCAGACAGAGCACTGCTGATGCTACCACTGTTTAATTATATCACTCACCCAAGCTGGGAAGGTCACAATTCATTCTTTTCACCTATCAGGAGGGATTAAAATTCACACCTAACGTCTCTTCTGTAGGTGCCTCTTCATTAATGCTTTATTTTAGATTGGTGGTGTGCTTTTGAAGAGCCCTTCCTTGTGTCTCCATTTAGTGGCCTACAGTTAGCATTGTCTGATAGAGACTGACATGCTCATGGACTTTCATGTAGACTGTTGTTTTGCGATGATGTCTGGTCTCCCGTTATATCATATAAACAGCATCAGCGGAATTAGTATCTCCAAGCATGCCTCTTTAAGTCAAGTATAATCATTACATGAAATAAATCACAAAACAGTAGTAAGGTTATTGCAATAGTCTGAGGGGTGATCATAAGTAGCATTTACAGACTATTTTCAGGAACATGCAGAGATGTTCACTTCTAACGCAGCAGGATAGTTTGAATTTCCTTGAAATTTCCTTTTATTTGAAATCCAGAATTACACTTTCTAAAAGTAAAAAATAATTATGAGAGCCAAAATATAAAATATGAATAAGACTGTTCTTTGCATTGGATTTTTAAGGAAGTAATAACTTCTCAGACCACTATCTACATCATGGGACTTGTCTGCCCTGACCTATTTCGGTGAATGATACTCAAATAAAATATGCAGTAAAAAGTAATTTAATAAAGGTTATAGATAATTGTAAAGAGCAGATCAGGAAAAAAAAAAAAAGGGATGGATAAGAAACAGGATGGAGACACTAAACTTATTTGCTGTTGTGTAAGCTCCCAGCATCCGAGAAATATGGCTATCACTGCTGGAACAAGTGAAAACTTGACTTGCAGCATCTTTCTACATTAAGAACATTCTACTGCTCAGTTTGGCTTTTTGATTTAGTTACAGCCAGATCAGTGAAAAATAGACTGAAAAATCACAGGTATAGGTAAAAAAGTTCTTTTGCTATGTTTACTCTCTGCAGTACAGAGAGTTATTGCCTAGGATTAACTGATGGTTAATTGACAAATCAATATTTCATCCAGACTGTTCTTGCATCTTTACAGTGATAGGAATAATGAAGTTCTGATATAGCAATTGGAACATCTAATCACCGTGCATTCCACAGAATTGGGGTAAATATTACTTGCATAGTCATACACATATAGTAAGCAAGAGAGAGTAATGAGTATTAATAACTAAAATATCATGTTAAACCATTCTACTGATAGTTCTGTAAGAGGAGGAGGACCAGGTGATCCTAACTTGAAAAAAAAAGTAACCCAGCTGAAGTAGGAATGTCAGGAACTCTGGAAAGACTCTTCCTACTTGATACCTTGCTTTCTGAAAGTAAATTGACATGGACTGATGTGATCTAAATCCAGCTTGTGTATAGTCTTCATGGTTGACCAATGCAGCGTACTGTCAATGTCTGTGCTACAGTCTACCTGACAGAATAAAAGAGTCATTTCTGGGATTGCTGATGTGCAGAATTATTCTCAATACTGCAGTCCCTTGGGAAAAAGCTTTTACCCCATCAGAGACTTCAGTCCCAGCCTTAAAAATACATGTCTATTAATATACATATGTATCTACATCTGCTTATCAGTAAAACAAAACCTCTTTTACTTCAGAATGTGCTAATAGTCAAATAAAACGCATTATTAAAACAAATTATCAAATTAACTGAGTTTAATTTCACAGTTCCATATATTAAATTATTAAACAATTAATCTTCTTCATAGAAGTCAGTGAGAGACATACTGTCCATTTCTCCAGTGAAGTAAACAATTGCCAGTGTAAGATTTTCAATTGAATTTAGGATTTTCAAAGAAAACCCAGCTTTTAGATCATGGCAAAGAACAGTGAGTGATCAAACCATTTCACATTATGTTGTGCAGTTCAGTGAAGATACAGATGTACTGCTTAAGCATTAATTTTTCTTGTAGCTGAACCCTCCATGCTTCCCTCAAAACACCTACTAGTTTAAATGCCAGTTTAAAAAATGATGTAACAAGGCAATAATATTTTCCTTGGCTGTTCTATTATTATGTTAATTGGAGCATGTAAAGGAGGCAAGTCAGAAGACACTATCATTTTATCTGTGTAACATCATGGAACTCCAAGTGATGGAGACTTTCCAGACCTAGTTAATTATTATATCATATCTTACAGCCAGAAAAATCCTCCATTAACAGATCATTAATGTAGTAAAGTCTAATACACAATAATTAGAAAACAGAGCTAAGGTTGACTTGGAAATCTTAGACGTACTGTTTTTCTGCATATGCACTAATTTAATAATTACTCCATGCATTTGAGGTGAGAGAGAATTTGAAATATGCTGAATGTTTCAAAAAAATGCAAATACTTCCCCCTTAATAAGCTGCAGTGCTTGACTTAAGTCTGCAGAGCTATGAATAAGCCAAATAGAATGTAAGAGATGTTGAGCTACATATAACTACTGAAATCCAATGGGGAACCAAATTCAGGCTACACAAATAAAAGTACACGCTCTAAACTACAAACAGTAGTCCAGGCCACAGGCGCTTAGAAGACGAGAGCATACCTGATTGCACGTACCTAGTTGCCGTGCTAGGTGGGGTCATCATTGTCTTCCTAAAGGTCACACTAACAATCAAACCAAAATCATGGAGCAGATGAGGGTGGACCCTGCCAGGTGATATGGGTCTGTTTTAAACTGTAGATAAACTAATTATAATGGTCTCCTCTGGCCCTGAAACATGACTCTTTCTCAAGTTGGACTTAAAAAGAAATAAAAGAAATGTTCAGGAATCTGTCTGTTTAGCTTTGCTATTTTGCCTAGAATTATGATTTCTGAAAATCTTCTAATGTTCTAAAACATGTTTTAAAACTCACAACTGATAACGGTTTCTGTGTAATATTTCGTGTTCTTTACTTCTTAGTGAGAATACTTTTAAGGAGCAGTGGAGTTTCTCTATCTCCTCCCCATCTTTTCCTTCTCTTTGTTTTCGTTTTATTTTTCCTCTTAGTCTTCCTTTTCCCTTTGTCTCTTTTCTCTCCTCTTCCTTTCTCTCACCTTCATTTGGAGACACAAAAGAGGGAGAGTAAGCCAAGGAAACAAGTTTTTCACTTTGCTCTGAAGCCAGGGAGATTTGTGGTCATCCTAATCTCAGTTGGTCATGAGTCCCTAAGCCTGGGTGCTGCTGTTGAGCAAGCCATCTACTGCTCTTATAGGCTTCACTCCCATGACTGACAGCTTCATTGCTCCTAAGAAATGCAGCTGTCAGGGTATAACTTTGTTGCAAAAGATACCAGCAACCCCAAAAGCAACCAGACAAATAAAAATGTGCTCTCCATCACGTGTGGAGGTAATACCTCGGGTTGCTCTAAGCTAACATATATTTAAGCAAAATAGAAACCAATGTGTGTTCTTTTAGCACATTTGTTCTGAAATGAGCGTGACAGAAATAAATGGGAAGCTTTTTGTGTGAATTTTTTTTTTTTAATCAACAAAATACGCAGTTATGAGCTGGAAGAGATACATACTTCTATGGGCCAAATCCTTGACTAAGAAGATGCTATTTTTACTTCCTCATTTCCTGAGTGCAGCTGCACCTCCAAGCCAAAAGTGGGAAGCCTGTAAAAATAAGTCTAGAGTTCAGTTCTTAAATCCATGTTTAAGAGCCTTGTGAAGACCTATTGTTTTAAACTTTGAGTTGGTGGAAGTGTTATGTACTTTCATGACTCAGAATATTCCTTCAGGCACCTAAATTTGGGCCTAAGACCAAACACTGAGCATACTCCTTCAAAATCTTTGTTTAGCTATGAATTTCTTCGGATGTTTTTTGGGCTCTTGTAACTGCATCATAGAAGTTGCTTTAATTTATTCCTGAAAAAATAGGTAAAATTTAGTATTTTGTAGATGGCTTTTGCTTATTGGCACATCATAGCATAAGGAATTAGGGATTGAACTGAGCAACGTTCCCCTCCCAACCTTTACTGTTACAAATAGCTAGAGGAAACGCTTGATGTGCTTCATTTTTTCCTAACTTCTATTATTTCAAACAAATCACCATTTAGTGTTTTCAAGGCCATTTGTCTTTGATTAAACATTTTTGTTGTGTTTTGTAACAGAAATTTTTAATGCTCAATTCCCAGTGCCACATCCCTCACCATTTCAAACTATTATATGAAGCCTTTGCATGGCAGTCCTGGGCCCCAGCTGCTCAGCTGTTCACAATATTTTCTCCAGCAGCAGCAGCAGCAGCATCTGCTGGCTGCTTGGCAGGCTGGGCAGCAGCTGTGGAGCCAGGGCTGCCAGCACCACCGGGGCTGCGATGCGGGTGCCGTGCCGACAGGCTCGGGTACCCCTCTAACTCTTCAGCAGAGGACTTTGTGCACTTGCCTCTGTTTCAGTTCAAGAGGCTTTAAAATGCCATTAGAAGATTTTTTTAATTGTTGCAATAAAAATGAGGTCACTGCCAGTTCATCGTAATTTCCTTCCAGAGCCCCAGCCTTCAAACTCATCCTCCTTGAATGTTAAAATTTCTTTGCTTGATAGGCAGGCAAGCAGGCTGTCTACCAAACAAAAAAGCCTGTTGGTTTTGTGCATGCACTCTCACACATGACCCATATATTTATGAGCAGGTTTTCAAGGATGTCCCCAGGAGGCATTATGCCTGCGATTCCCTGCCACCTGGAGGAGTTCAAGTTAAGCCGGAAGAGCATCTCTACCTCCAGTTGTGTTTTAACTGTTCAGAATGGCTCTCAGATTTCATTTGGCACCCCTGACAGAGAAATTAGGCTGGAAAGCTAGGTTTAAATATAAGTAAAGGTATATGTGTGCCTATGTCTGTGTGTGTTTAAATCATGGTTTATTAAAGCAAAAAAGAATTTATATAAATAAAATATGACTTCTCAGTAAACCATGTTCACATTGCTTTATTACCTTTAATCATGCACGGCAAACACAGCTGGAATTCTTTCTTTGTTCCTCCACTTTCTTCATTTTAAAATAAGCCTTTTAATTTTATTATTATAAATAATATTTGTGAGATATGTAAGAGCTTTAACATTTTATAAACTCTGCTGTATGTCTGTTTACTTAGTCATTTGCAAATTCAAACAACTTCAGCAAGCACTAAAGCTCTGTTATGTTTTAGGTTCTTAAATATTCAGATTTCAATATCATACCTCTGGCTACCTAATAATTATTATGAAGTCCATACTGTTTTCTAGAATTCTAATAGACATTCTAGTAAAAGATATTTCATCAGCATTCCAGAGATACTGAGACTGGTCAGTCACATGTAGTAAAAAATCTCCTCCTATTTTCTCTGATATTTTGCCAGTTAAAGGCATGTTCTGTTCCAGTGGTGTAAGGTTGTGTATACACTCCTAAAGTACTTTTTAAAGAATATATTTACTTAGTAAATATTAGTGAGTTCTGAGAGCAGTTTGTAATTCAGATCATGGACTGGATACACATTGATTCTTAGTTTTCAAGAAAGATTTAAAACATATACTGCTAATGATTTAGCTCCCTAGTCAACAAATGCATTACATATGAAAGTGCAAATGCTCCCAGCCAAGCACCCTGGGATACAGCTCAGATAAGCTGTGTAATGATTTGGCAAAATTCCACCTCAGGTCTGTACACCTCTTTAAATAGAGCTTTTAAATGGTACAGCATTAAAAGTCTCTCTTTGGCTTATCTCCCTTTTCACACACAAGATGCTGATGGGGAGATGGAAATTAATTTTGAGGCACACCTATAGCCTACTATTTTGCCATTATTTGCCACACTTCAGCAGGTTAGGTCTGCAGTTCCAGTCTGGAGCATACACCTGCGCATTGAACGCAGCTCCAAAGGTCCTGCCACAAGCTTGCTCAGCTTGGTCCCTCCACACGTCCTTGCTTCCAGGGGACATCCCAAGGTACACAAGATTTTTGTAAAGAAAACTACTGTGGAGCTGCACTACTTGCGATGAAACCCTACCAGTTCCTAAGTTTGCAAAACTGAGCTCTGATTCGTGCAAGAGCAAATGATCCCATCTACCAGACTTCCTTCCTTCTGATTACATTAGATATGTCTATTACAAGCACTAACTCTTCAAACTGGATGTCATTTCTAGGCATTTTGTCCATAAGCACTCAGTGACTGTAGAAGTGAAAGAGATCTTTCAAGGCTAAAAGGAGGTTATTTAAGCTAAGATAGAAATTCAAAACATTCCTGATTTTCCTATTTTAAAAAAATCCCTTTCTTGCAAATCAAAGCTAACAGAAAAGATAAATAGCTTTTGTTGTTACATTTTGAATAGAATCAATCAACATGTCTTTCAAACCCGATATTAATATTCTATTTTAAATCCTTCAGGCCTAATCTAGCTTAATATTTTATTATTTAGTTTAAAGCTATG
This sequence comes from Pampusana beccarii, assembly GCA_013399365.1. Classification (NCBI taxonomy): domain Eukaryota; kingdom Metazoa; phylum Chordata; class Aves; order Columbiformes; family Columbidae; genus Pampusana; species Pampusana beccarii. Next base: position 36,276 of record VWYH01005939.1, read on the forward strand.
TGGTCTGACAAATTTTCCTTTTGCCTATGACAGTAGAATTGCTTAAGCGTTACTATTATTATTGTGGTCTTCGTCATATCACCTAAGTTCAGACTTGCCTGGAAAGTTAGAAACAGGTTGGTATATTCATCTGAAAAAAGCCTCACTTGAAAAAATATTTTCAAGATTCAGTTGATTTAAATGTTTTAAAATATTTCTAAAAATTGGGTAATGAATATTCAGTTTCAAAATTATCCACAAGCCACTAAATTTACAATTAGATTTAAAAATTGCTGAACACCATCTCTGTTCAGAAGAAAGCTTATTAAAAATATACCCTGGCAAATTAAAGCAGACCCCCATCCCTTAATTAAAGCTCCATTTCCTGCTATATTTTCCATTAAAATTTTAACAGACATTATTGAAATCTTGATGATTAGAGGTCAATTATAATCTCTCCTCCACAGAATTAAGTCTTTCTGCTTGCTTTTTCACCTAAAATAATTTCTCTCAAGACCTTTCCTTCTTCACAGAAGGCCATCACACTGTATTTTTGTCGTATTTTGGCAAGATTTTTCTTTTCATTTTCCATGTCTTGGTCTTTCTCTTCCTCTTGTATCTCTGGAAAGGTTTCTGGGCTTCTCTGGGCTTTTTGTCCTCTCCTCTATGCTTTTGTTGTTTAATTTGTTTTATTTTGTTGTTTGTTTGTTTCATGCATTTTTAGTATCTGGCTGGATTTACTACTCCACTCCTTTTCTTTTCCTACATTTTTTCTATTCTCCGTTTTCCCATATTCATCTTCCCACTCATTCTCTGAAGCTGTCCTTACTTGTTATCATTTGGCTTTATCTTGGGGAATTATGAACACTTGCAATTTGCCATTAGCTGGTGTGTCATGAGAAGGACCCAAGAGTTGTATTTAAGGTTCGTTGAATCACTTCTTGCTAATGGTGGCAAATAGACAGTGGAAGAAGGGACTGTCACCACTCACCTGGAACTGGGGGAACTGTCCTTATCCCCTTGTGCCTCTTGGAACGATGAACTATTGCACGTTTTAAGCAGATATGCCCACCTTGAGTCATGACTGAAGAAAGCCATAGCATGAAGTGCCTTCACACAAAGTATTCGGCATGGAAGTTTAAAATATATGCTCTAGTGAAAGAGCCTCCAATCACTTTCCTCCACTCACTTGCTAATAGATTGTGCATCAGACAGCTGGAAAGATGAAGGGGCTGGGAAATTTCTTGAGGTCAGACCTTCTACCAGTAGGTATGATAATGGTAGGAACTGAGGGGATAATAGGTGAGGTTTTTTCCTTCTTTTGAGGGGGGAAAAAAAAGCATGTACAAAATGTTATTAACTAAGTGGAATGTTGTTACCTAAGAGCTAAATTTAGCAGAATACTGGATTTAATTGCTCTTTGGGAAATTTCTAAGGGAGCTCAGATAACCACAGGCAGTTCTTTGGCTTTCTAATTTTTCATCTTCATGGGAGGACATTGTTAAAGAGTGCAGGCAGGGGACCCTGGCCTGAGGTTTACTGAACAGAAAATGAGAAACTACTGAGCAGAAATTGCTGGACATAACAAATAACAAAGTGAAGTGAGAAGCTGACAAAAGTTACAGATAGCGCTGTGAGGAATGACCAGCTTTTCACAGACTGTTAAGGGGGAAGTATGTGAGAAATGGCCAGTCTTCACAGATAATTACAGGGCAGCACTGAGGACCTTTTGGAGTGTACAACTTTGTGTTACCAGCAGCACCTAGGTAAGGATATTAGTAATGGGGTTTATCAAGTTAACCATAGAAATAGTACCAGTAAGTCATACTGTATAAGGTTGATCTTACCGAGGAAACAGTACCAGAAATACCAAATTTAGGTACAAACGTGGCAAAGGCACTGGGGAAAACAGTAACTATGGTTGGACTTTTTGCTTGGATAAGAGCAGAGAAAGGGAGGGGATCAAGGTGTTTGGGGAAAGAACAAGAATTGGAAAATGGAGAGGAGGACAAAAGGGTCTGCTCTGGTGTAATTGATCATAACCATGCCTTTATAAGGACTTGTTTGTGCCTAAGGCTATAATACACTGTACGCGTGTGTGTGTATTTATATCACATAAAGATAAAGTTGATCCATCTCTTCTTTCCCTCAAAGTTTTGCAAGGCAATATGGCAGCAGAGGAACACGATTTAAAATCTACAAGGTAGAGACATGTTCCACAAAGTCTTGAGAAGGCAAAACTGGATTGCATTTTACAAGTTTGATAGAAAACATGTCTCCTGATACAACTGTGGCTGTAGGACAGACAGTGATTTATAAACAGGAGCATTAGAAATGCAAGTTTGCCAACCTGTGTGTGTTTAGCCTGCATTAACATTTGTTAATCGGCACCAGGTCTTGGAAGCAAGTTTCATATACTGCTTCAACTATTTATTGACTTAATTTATAGATTGTGTAAGATACATAACCTATCAGTGACAAGGGCATTGGTTTTTTAACCTTAAGAATTGTATCTTTTTCTTTCAAACACAAGTACCTTATAGGATGTTTTTAACTAGTTTTTCTGTTATATGCATTTCCTGATATAGGCTCAAAACTGGTATTTTTTTAAGGATTATCTAAATTTAAATCTGTTGTTATCATGAGAAGTCTTAAAATACAAAATATTTTTAAAGGGATTTGAAAATATTTAAGACTTCTAATTATGTACCTGCAGTTATTTGTAACAGGGAGAGGTAGGAGATTATTTTTGTACTTTCACTCTATGGTGATATTATTTAACTTAGACAAGTAGATTCCTGTAATCTTTAAGTCCCTAATGTCTGGAAGCAAGACTGTCTGCTGAAATACTGGGAAATTTTAATCAGGTCTGAATGCAGGTTAATCAAAATTCTCACTGTATATCACGCATCCCTTAGTTTTGGCTGTATTTGAGAATCTTGGATAATGAAATTATGGTTCCACATTCTAATATATTCCACCTAGAATACAGTGGAAAGGCTGAAGAACTAGTTGCTAGCTGTAAATTAGGGAATCCCTATCAGATGCATTCTCAGATTAAGCATGATACAACACAGCTGGGGCTCACTTTTGTGTTTAATTCAGTGTTATAAATCATAAACTCCTCTTTACTCAGCAGGCTTGTTACTGCACTTTCAAATTCTGGTCGATTTGGGTTTCTTGAAAGATAATCATGTTCATTTTAAAGAAAGTAGAAAAAAATCGGCTGCATAGATGTCTGTATTCTCACATACTGAAGTTTTTGTAAACTAGAGCTTGTGAAAGAAGATTCTCTGCTTGTGTATTTGGGCAGAAAGCAAGATTTCCCAGGAAGAAAAATCTGATTTAAAACAGAAACAGGTATCACTAAAAGTTGATAAACTTGAATATTTTTTATATAATCTAGTCAAGTTTTAGATTTTTTTTTTTATAATGAGTTAGATACTTTTAAAGCTACTCATTAACATCAGCTCTCTTGAGCAGAGCTCTCAGCTCCATGAATAGTGCTATTTCAAAGCCATTGTATCACCTACAGAAGGCCTACTTGAGGTCATAACAAACTCAGCAGTAATGAAAGCTTCTCTAGTCCTAACATATGCAAACTCTCACCTGGATCATCTGTACAATTAAATTACCTGATTTTCTAATTATTTCAACTACTCAGTTACTTTGTAGAAGCCAGTCATTTTCAATACAACACCTTTGCACCGTTAAGTGGATCCAGCACCATTGATTCACTTAAGATAAAATCACTTAGTTACCATAAAGTCCATCATGTCCATGGCTATACAAAATTTGAAGCTTTTTTTTTTTAAAGATGGATACAAAAGTCAGAATGTTATCTAAAGTGTTTGTATTTCCTAAGCTTCTAACTAGCCTGATGATGAAGCAGAGTCTCCTCCAGAGAAGCACTTATGAAATAAAAAAAAATCTGTAAATGTCTTGAATCTCATCTCATTATTTTAAATGCTTACTATGTCTTCAATAGAATAAAATGTACAAATATTAAACTTCTAGAAGATATCTGTGCATATCTAAATCTGAAGCAGAAGTAGATACCGGGAAAACATAAACCAGCTCATTTGCTGAACAGCTCTGTGTCTCTTAGTAACTCAGTGTTTCACCTTTATAAAATGCGCATACATACATGAACATGCACACATTCCTGCACATGCTTATACATGTGTGTATAAGAATACATATATTATTGTTTTGCACTAGTTATTTGTTCAAGGTTAGATGATTCATGGGATGACCCAAGAGCAAAGCATTTGAAATCAGAAAGATCATAAACTTGCAAGACTGTCTTATGTTGTCATTGGAAACAGAGAATATTATTCTAGTTTCTTAAGAAAATGGCGTAGCAGTAACACAGAGGGTGTCTTTGAGACTTACTACTCTAGAGAAGCATGATTGTCCATAGAGCTTACCTAGGTACTTTCTTTTGACCTTTTCTCTGTGAATTATGCTAACAAAGGTTGTATTATTTAGCTTTTCCATTACTCATTTTCTTAACATGAATTGAAATAACATATCTATTTGAAGGACCTGTGCTTGTAATAGCTGTGTTAGTGCTTGACCTGGATGTCTTGTGTGTAAAGCATGTAAAGGACCTTTCAGATTTGAGAGCTATGTTTCTGTCAACCACAAATAGAAATACAGCCAGTGATCTCATTTAATTTCTATGTGATACTCTTTTCACAGCGAAGAATCATAACAAAATGTAGCACATTATTTACAACCGGCAGTCTCTAGTTAGAAGAGGCTCAGGGCTGGGATCAGAACAAGCTATGAAGGTCAGGACTGAAATACATTCATTTTTAAGGATGCAATAGAAAGTTTGAACTTCATTTACTAAGAAGTATGGGTCACTGGCTTTGCCCACTCTGAACAAAGATACCCAGTATGTGTCAATGAGATTGCAGTGAAAGGAACCAAATAGAATCTGCTTTATACCCAAGGATAGTGCTCCTTCATTTGCAAGAATGTTGAATTAATTCAAACAATGAGAACACACAGAATAAACAAGCATCCTTTTTTAATCTATTTCATTTTCTCTCAGAGCTATTCATGTCAGCATCACCTAGGTTACCCTGGAAAGATACATCTGCTCATAGTTCTAACTCAGGCCAGGTGGCAAAACTTGCAGAAGTTTGGAGGCAGGAATTGTCTTCTTTTCCAGGCAAATAGCAGATGGGATTTTTTTTTTTTTTTTTTAATGGTCATTTGCTTTTTTCACTTATCATTTTCCTGGAGCACCAGATTTAAAGGAAGTAGGTAATAGCACATACTGAAGTAGTGCTTTATCAGTACACTCACATGTGACTCCTCCTTAAGGAAAGCACTGTATTTCAGAGAACCTCAGTAAACCCAGGACTGCAGTACAGACTGGGATCTACTTGGCTGGGGAGCAGCTCTGTGGAAAGAGCCCTGGGGGTCCTGGTGGACAACAAGCTCAATATGAGTGACTAAGGTGCTGCTGCTGCGGCAAAGCAAGCCAGCGGGATGCTGGGCTGCATCAACAAGGGCATCACCAGCAGAGACAAAGAAGTCATTATCCTGCTCTACTCAGTGCTTCTCAGGCCACACCTGGAATCCTGTGTTCAGTTTTGGTCCCTACTACACAAAAAAGACATGGAGAGGCTGGAGAGGGTCCAGAGGAGGGCCACAAAGATGATCAAAGGACTGGGAAACTGCTGTATGAGGAAAAGCTGAGAGTACTGGACTTGCTCAGCCTTGAGAAAAGAAGGTGTACAGGGGGACCTTACCACCATGTTCCAATATTGAAAGGGTGGCTACAGAAAGATGGAGACTCCTTTTTTACAAGGAGTCACCTGGAAAAGGTGAAGGGTAAGAGATATAACTTAATGCTGGGGAGATTCTGATTGGACACAAGAGGGAAATTTTTCACAACGACAAAAAACAGCCACTGGAGCAATCTCCCAAGGGAAGTGGTAGATTCCCCAACACTGGAGACTTTTAAGATTCAGCTGGACAGGGTGCTGGGACATGTTGTCTAGACCATGCTTTTGCCAAGAAAGGTTGGACTAGATGATACTTGAGGTCCCTTCCAATCTGGTATTCTATGATTTTATGATTCTATGAAATTCTGTGGGATTCAACATATAGCATACACTTGAAGTTCACTGTCATTCAAGCTTGCTTTTTTTTGAGAAAGGTGCATTAGAATGTTAAATGCTAGAGGATGCCTCTAAAGTTTCAGCATGGTAATAGTGTATATTACTTTGAGACTCTTATTGCTTGCTTCAGTGAAGTGAATGTTTGCAGATGAATTATTGTAAACAGCGAAATACTTCTTTCTGGTTTACCTCCCTAATTAGAACAGAAGGCAACATGGTTTTATGGAGGTAAGTATGGTCTGGAATTCAAGATGTTGAGGCTTCTATTTGCCATTTGTGACTATCAGGTTCAAAGATGTGGATTGCTTTGTGAATAGCCAATATTTCTAAGAACCTATAACTTCCTTCAGTTCACATAGAAAAGGAAATACCTCAATATTTTCCAGATGAGGGACAGAAATAAACTTTGCTTTTGTTCTTTTATGTGTGTGTTTGTTTTTTAAATAAACAGCTCAGAATCCATTAAGATTAAATTTAAAATTTTGTTTTTCTTCTAAGCTCTTGTTTTTTTAAACAACTTAAACAGAATGACATGATAATATAAAGTCTTTTAGAAATCTAGAAATAGTAAAAGAAATATGACAAAAAAACTGGCTTTAACCTTTATTCAAACCAGCCAGGTTAATATATTAGTTCTTCAGTAATTCATCCAAAGCAGCACAGTCAACACCAAAGAGGTGTAAACACATGGCAAATGCCATTTTTGTCACAACTATTCTTCCAAATGCTCCTTTATTTTGATAATATGCCCTATGCTAATAATATGCCTATAGGCTCTACTAATAAGAACATTTCCTGTTTTATAACCCTTATTTTGATACGAATAATGTATTTCTTTTGGTGCTTAATAACAGTATCTTATTGCTGATTGAGCCAAAAGATAACCTGTGTTTTAAGATAGATTTCATATAATAGAATTATAAAAATTTCTAGCTTGTGTTGCTTTCAATAACAGGTTGTGCTTACGTATCAATTTAAAAATACTATAACCTAGTGTTCATTGAGCCCTGATAACTCTCTAAATAACATCCTCTTTCTATTCCAAATAATGTTAAATCCTGTCTAGGACAAACCTATAACCTAAGCATTCACTGTTTCTAGTTTAGAAATGTATAATAAATAGACCCAAATAACAGCTTCACTTGCTCTGAAGTGACTGTAGATAGAGCTCATTCACTCTGCTAGGTGGTGAAGACTTGTTAAAGTCCTGTGGAAGCAAATCCTGGGAGGGTCAGATATCTTTCTCTTGGTAGTGAGATTTTTGGTGGAGGTAGTGGTGGTTTTATTTTTTCTGTGCCTTCATTAAACATATTGTCAGTACACTCCTATGCAAATCCAATTGCAAATAATATAAAAATAAACAGACAAAAGACATACACTAACACAATGCAATGGAAAACTAGAAATTTTATACACAAAATCAGAACATCTCTTATTCTTCTCTTAGTTACAGGCTTGAACTTTTTATCTGTGCAAATATATCTACATAGAACTTCACTGAGATAAGTAAACCAATCTACTATGATGGAAGTCACTAGAAGCACAAAATTACTTGTATGTATGAAATGGTACATTTGGGAATGATTAGTCTTCTTACACATGTAAGAGACTGATTTTTCAGACTTTTATAGAGCTTAGAAGTTTCATTATCAGAATCTAAAGCAACTGTTTTGGCCACAGCCGTAACAAACTGCTGATCAATGAAGAAACACAGAGATAGGGAAGAAAAAGATGGAAAACTTTCAGGAGGGATTGCTTTTCACAAGGATGTCTATGAAGAAAAGGGGGTGCTGTGTGAAAAATAGGATTCATGCCCCACAAAGTGTTCTCAGTTTTCAGAAAGACTTTATTTATCTTGAAATATGACGATGCTCTCATGCCAAAAAATATATGATAGAAGGAGTTTACTGAAGATAATGAAATGTTTTGTTTCTAAAAATTTATTCCAATAAAACATTTTCAAAATGTCACTGTGTTTACATTTCAGAATACCATTTTGTTTTGAATTTGCATATAGAATATAAACATGCTTAACTGAAAAGTACATTCTTATAATAACATTAAAACCGATTTAAAGGAAAGCACACATTTTTTGTTAGAAAGAATGATGAGAAAAAATTTAAAATAACTGTAGAGCATTATCTGTACCCTGGAAAAGTCCAAGAGCATTGCTGCATTCTGTGGTAGATATAACTGCTTTAAATACTTCACATTCGTCATGGAGAGTCAAGTAAATGATACGTTCTGTTGACACAGGCTCTGACAATCAATTTGTGTTAATTGCACATACTGGAGGGTTACACATATTAATAACCATGGTTTTCATGTTGTGCTATTCTGCAATGCATAGTTACACCGAGTTTTTTTGAAAAAACTTTTCCCAGAAATGTATTTTGTATACCAACACTGATAGCTAGAACCCTGATGGCCTTCTGACTGAATCTGTATTGTGTGGTCTGTGGATGCCACCCAGTCTGAATTTCCAGCTGCTGGTATTACACTGAGAGTAAATATATGGACATCATTCATGTGAAAGACAAAGAAAAGTAATTTCTTGAGAATTGACACCTATTATTAAGCACAAAGAAATTGCTGTGAAATCATAATCTGACATACAGGGAGCATCTAACCTTGGCTACCAGTAATAACCTTGTCATATGAGTAGATCCTCATCCATTCATTCAGAAATAGGCACATCTCACACTGTGACCCCAAGAGGAAAAGACAGCAGGCTTCCTGGGAGGAAATGAGTATTTATATTTTTTTCTCTCTTCTCCTCCTTTCACTTCCTGTTAAGACTGCTGAATTATTACTAGTGTGCAAGCACACTTGGATAATGTAATCAACCCCCCAGTTATTTAATGACTTATTTAATTAAAGTGATATTTGGCCATTGGGATTAGGAGACTGCTAATATCTCAGAATCCATGTATGTTATTTATTAACATTATTATAATATAAAATAAACACCCATTTTACCAAATGTACCAAAAGGCCAGTTTCCTACCTACACAATTTCTGTTCTGAGAAGAGGACTAAATAATAATAATAATAATAATAATAATAATAATAAAGCCCATAAAGATTGTATTCTGCTTTCTAGTTCAAAAATGGAGCTCACTGTACTGTTCTCTCATTATGTTTGGTGGTATTGTTGGTTGCTAATACTGTATTTAATCTATTAACAATTGCACTTCACTGAAGATGATAGCGTGCTAGATCAACTTTCAGGTTAAATGAAGGACTAATTAAATGTCTTCCTATTTGGAGATAGCTGAAAGAATAAAAGCTACTGATAGAGACACTGGTCTTCATAAAAAGGCTGGAAAAAGAACTCTGGAAAAATAGAGCTGTGTCTGGAACAGATAATAAATGCAATGGCAAAGGAATTACCAAGAGGCATGGAAAGTCTCAAGGGTAAAGGACTGAAAAGATAGAAATAGTGAGTTTAACTGAAGGAGGAAACAGATTCTTCTAGGCAGATATCTGGCTAGAAAGACAACATGAACTTCTGAAGAATGAAAACTGTCTTTTGTTGTTTATTCCACCTCTGTCCAGGGACATAGGAAATATTTTGTAAGGAAAAAACAAACAAAGCCACATACACACAGGCAAAAACAAAACAGAAAAAAAAGATGCAGTCACGCAAAATATGTTCCTGACTGTATAAATCAGTTTATCCTCTGATTTGAAACAGATCTTAGGCATCAGTTAACCAACCGGACTACAGGCAGCTATTTCACACCTGACGAGGGAGAATGGTCTCTTGCCTTACACTGGGTACTACACAATGTCAGATAGGTGACCGATGATTACCTTGTAGTTTGCAAGCACTTAGTAGTACTCTGAAGGAGTTCTGGGAAAAGGAATGTAATTTCAAATAAATCTGAATTTTTGAGGTGCCAGTATCCATTATTTTACACACATATTAAAATTCCACTTGTAGCTTGGTTTCTCTGGCAGAAAGGTCATTATGTGTGTCCAGTAAAACCTTAAAGGTAGGCAACCTAAGAAATACTTTGTAACAAGAATGGCGGGGAAATGGATGGGATATCTGCATCAGCAGAACCTGAGGCAGAAATTCACCATTCTCCTAAAACACTGACGTTGCCTTTTCTTCATTGTTCTCAGTAGAGGAACAAAGAGCATCAGTGGGACATTGCTTCTGACTGAGAAGATATATTGTACCGACTCAGTGGTTTCGTGGATGTGCTGAGATGATTAGTAGATAAAGGCTACCACTAATGAAAATCAGTAGTGTTATGGCATGATGCTTATATATCAATTACATTTGGCTATGTTCGTGTATTATAGCCACAGCCACAGCCAGTGGTCACCGCACACTTAATTTGTCTCTGTGATCTACATAAAGATAAAATAAACACATCAGAGTAAAGGATGTCCAACAGCCAAAGACCCTGTAAGTGTGAAGAAGTTCCAAAGAACACTGGTGCTATCATGAACATGCCTCATGGACTTCTGTTTTCCCAGTAGTATGATTAGTGCTGTAATTTAGCAGATATAAATCTTTAACTACTGCTGACCAGCAGAAAGCACATGCTTATGCAAAACTATCACAAACTGTTTGTTCAGCATACTTGTTTGTGTTAGCTTTGACAGACTCTTAGTATAGAACTGAATTTCTTGGTATTATGAATCAAGTACTTGCTCAGGAGCCCCACAGCACCTCCAGCTGGAGCTGCTCTGCTTTGTGCCTTTCTGCCAAAGTTCAGGGGATGTGCTGCCTCTTTGGTAACCTTGGAGTGCAGATTTCACTCCTGTTGTGGGAAACTGAGTTACTGCTTATATCAAGACAAACAATCCGTGCCTGCCATCCCAGTAAGGGGGATTGATTCCTCCTGCCCTTTGTGTCTTCTTTATCCACGAAATTACTGGCTTTGCTGGATCCTGCCTTTCTGCCTCACCCTTTTCTGCTTTTTCATGTGATCTCTGACAGACCTCTTGCTTACTCCAAAAAAGAAAGTGAAACATTTAAATTTTATTTTTAAAATGTTCAGATTTTTCAAAGCTTTTGTGGGGTGGCGGAAACGCTATATATACTGGGTCTACTCTTCAGTTCAAGATAGTTATATGAACAAACATTAACTGAACCCACGTATAATATGCCGAGGACAGGTCACGTGAAAAAAAAAAAAAAAGCACAAGAATTGTTAAAGTTTGTGCTGTTTAACACACTTTAAAAGGAGATAACACAAAAGTCTAGGTGAAATTCTAGATTTAACTGTAAGTTGATGCAATTCCTTTTTCAGTTAAGTGGATTGCATAGTATTGTGTCACATTGGAAGAGAGAAGTGTGCCAAGCCATAGCTAAAATCCTGCAGGAAGAAGTCTTTAAAAGAGATGAAAAATTCTGAAAGTGATACATATGGTCGTACTGCCAAGGTTAAATGTGTTCTCTGAACCAGAGACCACATAGTAGGATGAGACTTCTAAGATTAACTTCTGTCCAACTATGATTTTAGTATTTCATTTCCCTCTAGATTTCTGTAGCAAAGAAGGCAGTGCCCTCATGAGCCTCCATCTAATATAGACTGGTTTTCCTATGAAGTTTTGTTTGCCTTCAACAATGTGTAAATTAAATTATTTTTAAATCAATGAGATGGTGGATACAAGCTACTCTGTAATACCGTTATTGCATTTATGAATAAATGTTTTCTGTATTTTCATTACAAAAGTCTATCTGATCTGTAAGAAACGTTTTTATTTTTACAAAGAGAAAGCATAATCCATTAGATTCATGCTCATGTCATTTCTCAGTAACCCCAATTAAATAATGCAGCAGTATTCCCATGAGTAAGGCTTTGTCCCGTTGTCATAAGACAGAATCTGTAGTTATATAAGGATATTGGAAAAGAGGATTGTTTCCCCCCTAAATCTGATTATACTATATACTCTGTTTTTTGTTGTTTAAAGATATATTCTGTCAATAAATTTAATAATTGATTTTATACACATAGTTATATATAGTAATTTAAATACTTCTTGCAGCCACCTTCTGGCTAGCTGCAGTATCTCAGACATTGGACATAAACTGCAAGGAATATAAACTAGATCATAGAAAAGCAATGAAAAGTAAAATGCAGAGGTGAACATAACAGCATTCTGCCTCAAAAAGTTACCTCAATCTTTTTTTCTTATTAAAGTCAATCTTTAAATGATTGAACCTGTAAATAACATTTAAGTGAACTGCTGAAACAAGAGAAGTGAGAATGTTTAATTTATTCTATTACTATCTGAATAGATATTAAAAAAAAAAAAGCTATTTTCTACTGAGCATTTTTTGACTGCCTATTTAATGATATTGTTCTTGGAAGAAAATATAAATTCACTTCTGCTTATGCAACCAAAGCAAATCAGTTTTGATTTTCTATAAGAGAAATTTTTAAATTCCACATATAAAATTTCAAATGCAATACCCTTAAGATGTGTTTTATCAGTTTATGAAAAAGGATTATAAGACAGTTATCCACCACGGAAAATTCAATGACCCAGAAGACACCCTTTGTCATGTACATCTTGATAAACAGAGTACAAAAATTCTGTTTCCATATACTTAAAATCTTGCTATCTGAAGAAGTAAGCACTCTTCATAGTGCTTGTTAGTATTTTTTTCTCAATTTTTCAATATGCAAACATTGAAATCCATCCTGCTGTTTTTATTCTTAGAAATAGTTTCTGTGGATCAAGCACACAAAAGGATCCCAGCCTAGCAATATGCCCTCAAGTGCCTAGTTTCATTTTTTGAGAAGTCCTATTGATTTCAGTAAATTATTTGAATATATAAAATTACTCTCAAGCTCAAGTACCTGTAGCAGCTGTGATCTAGGGAAAGCAGTGTAGCTTAAGAACATTCCTTATGTTGTCCCTGCAATTAAATTCTATGCATAATTTATCAGATTCTACAAGTACAACCCATCTAGTCTATTAGTTTCTCTAACATGTCTAACATCAATATACATACAGATATATAGCTTAAATATATAGTATATTATAGTATCATAGCATTACTCAGGTGGGAGGGCTCCTTAGTCCAATCTTCTGCTAAGGAAGCAGGTCTAGCTGTGAGATCAGCACGGGTTGCTCAGGGCTTTACCCAGCTGTGTCTTGAAAACCTCCAAGAATAGAGCCTGCCCAATCTCTCAGGGTGACATGATGGACTTTCCTCATGGGGAAAACATTCCCCTATACATGCAGTCTGGACCTATCATTTCAGTTTACACCCATTGCCTCTCATCCACGTACCAGTATGAAAACCCTGGTTCCATTTTCTCGATGTCCTCCTTGAAGGTGCTGCAGGGCTGCTGTTAGGTCTCACACAGTAAAAACTTCTCCAGGTTGAACAAGCTTTGGCCATGCAGCCTCTGGGCAGAGGGTTAGTGATCCAGTTCTTAGCAGCTTGGTCAGTTGTTCTCCCTTAGACTTGCATCTTTGTTGTATTTGCGGGCCCAAAGCTGGATGTGATTCGAGTGCTGCATAGAGGGGGATAATCCATTCCCTTGACCAACTGGCCATGTCTCTGCTAGTGCCGCCAGGAGGCTGGAGGCCCTGTCTGCTGCTCAAATGCTAGTGGCTTATGTTCAGCCCTCTGCCCATCAGCACCCCCATCACCTCTTCCACAGAGCTGCTCCAGCCCGGCTGTCCCTAGGCTGTATCTTTGCAAGGGGGTGTTTCTTTCCAGGTGCAGAACTTTGCCTTTGTCCTCACTGAGTTTCATAAGGGTCCTGTTGGCCTGTATCTCCAGCCTGTTTAGGTCCCTCTGGATGGCAGTCCTGTACAGGAGCATACCAGCTCTTGTCCCCAGGGTGGTGTCATCTGTATATCTTGGTTATGCACATATTTTTGTGTAGGTGTGTGTGTACATACATAAATATATATACTTACACACATTATAGTTTGTCCACCAGTCTATCAGGCATAATATACTGCACATAGTATTTAAAGATAATTGTGCATCTTATTAATAGTTATAGAATTCTAATTACACTTCAGTTGTTTCACCTTGTGTTCTCTCATTTTGTCATGAATGATGGACTAGAGTGCACTGTCAGCAAGTTTGCTGATGACACCAAGCTGGGAGGAATGGCTGACACGCCAGAAGGCTGTGCTGCCATCCAGAGAGACCTGGACAGGCTGGAGAGTTGGGCAGGGAATAATTTAACGAAATATAGCAAGGGCAAGTGTAGAGTCTTACATCTGGGGAGGAACAACCCCAGGTTCCAGTATAAGTTGGGGAATGACCTGTTAGAGAGCAGTGTAGGGGAAAGAGACCTGGGGGTCCTGGTGGGCAGCAGGATGACCATGAGCCAGCACTGTGCCCTTGTGGCCAAGAAGGCCAATGGCATCTTGGGGTGTATTAGAAGAGGGGTGGTTAGTGGGTTGAGAGAGGTTCTCCTTCCTCTCTACTCTGCCCTGGTGAGACCATATCTGGAATATTGTGTCCAGTTCTGGGCCCCTCAGTTCAAGAAGGACAGGGAACTGCTGGAGAGAGTCCAGCGTAGGGCAACTNTTGAGAAGAAACTTCTTCACAGTGAGGGTGACAGAACACTGGAACAGGCTGCCCAGGGAGGCTGTGGGGTCTCCTTCTCTGGAGACATTCAAAACCCGCCTGGATGCCTTCCTGTGTAACCTCATCTAGGTGTTCCTGCTCCGGTGGGGGGTTGGACTAGATGACCTTTTGAGGTCCCTTCCAATCCCTAACATTCTGTGATCCTGTGATTCTGTGAATGCTTGTTTGACTTTGACTTCAGTTGGATTTTGGTAGCCTCTGGGTTTTGTGCTTTAATAATAACCTAAATGCGTTTTCAAAACTGTTTGGATACCAAGTATACTAATTTTTTTTTTTTTCTCCAAGTATGATTGATATGCACTTAAACATCTGATGGAGTGTAGGGATGTTAAATTAAAATAGAACTCAAAGAGAGTAAGAATCATACTTTCAAAATTCACATTCAAGTTCATCTTATTAATAGTCTTCTCTAAATGTTTCTTTTTTTCCTCCACATCTTGTATTGATGAGTCGATTCAATTTTTTCTGAGAGTTCATTTACCCCTCTAGTTTTAATGTATGAACAATCACTAAAGTTCAGTGGGCTACCAGTGTCCTGTTAGGAGAAATCTTTACAGAACATTCCCACCTTGAATTTCTGTGGAGGATCCTGAAATTGTACTGTCTTGTGGAAGGTAAATCACAAGCGCAGGTTTTAATTTTTTGTGGAAGATCTCTAGCTGGACAGTAAACAAAGTTTCACTTTAAACACCTGCCAGCAGAGCTGAGCTTCCTATGCTAGCTTACAAATGCATCCTTATTTAAAGAAACACTTCTTTACAATCTCTCTCCAAATGCTTTAGAAACTTCCGCAAGCCTTAATAAGTTCATGACATATGGTGATTTAAGGTCATCCTATAGGCTTCTTCATGTAAATAAATGCAATTACACTTAACTATTTTATCTGTCGTCTACAAGTGTATTTTTCAGATTCAATCTCATGTTGAAGTTTTTTTGTCCTCTCTTACCCACAAAGTCTTTAAGAAAACAAGAGATTTGTGGTTAAATGCTGTGAAGATGGAATTCTAGCTAAGTGCTGCAAGGTTGTCTGAGGGCTTTTTATCATCAGTAGGTGACCTCGATTTCCAGTGATTCTGCAGAACATTTTCTTCCACCAAGGATGAAATGCTCATTTTCTTTTCTTGGTATTTTTGAACAACCCTGAGTAGAAGATAGAGAGTTAAGAGGAAAAGTGATAAATATGGTCCTAAATACCACTATGTAGAATTAATAAACGAGCAAAGCAACATTTAGAGATTTGCCTGCGAATAGACATGGGTCTGTCAACCTATACAAGCAAGTAAGAAGCAGTCAGCAATTGACTGAAGCGATGTTCCATCAGCTTTAGAGACCACAGACAGTCTATCTACTGGCATGGTCCTGGGTATTTTAAAACCTAATATGATGAAGTAATTCATTTCAGTCTCTGAAGAGTGTGGATAACATACAGCACATTTTATGATCATGTTACGGAGACCAGCAAATCTGTTTTGAATACAGATCAGAAGACTACGTGTGTATGTAAACTGTGTGTTTTATGTTCTGATGGAAATATATAATTCATATAAAGAACAAGGTGCATAAGATTTGATTAAAAATGCAAGTTGATGTGCTAATGGCTCCTCTTTAAAGAAGACTGAAAATACTCTAAACAGTATGTATATTTTTTTGCTGTTTCTTGGTGTTACTTTATTATTGAGGAAAACAGAATACATGGTATTCAGTCTTTGAAGAATATAAAAAACATGAGCATCAATATGTCAAATGCAGGAGTGCAAAAATTCCAGAAAACAATCAGTTCTGGCCCATATTTCAGTAAAGAGTTAAACATTGCTGAAGAAGACAGAACTACAAAATTATAGTTGTTATGTTTTTAGTCTCTCCGTACCACATTTAAAATGTACATCCAGCTGCTTCATTTTTTTACCGCTTTCCCACATTCTCTACTTACATTCTGAGCTCGTCATTAGTTAACATAATTTTGTTCTTTTAATAAGATTTTTTCATATTTTCATGTACTTTCTGGATTTTTCCTCAAGTTTTTTATATCAAATTGCAGTTTCTGGAAGACTTGATTTACTTAAGCACTTTCCAAGTCTTTTACTTTGCATTTCAGTTCTTTCTTCATGACTTCACTCTTTGTGCCTGATCAGACCATCGTAGGTATTTTTAGACAGCTGGTATCTAGGCACCCTATTACTATTAAAGATATTAGAAAGTACTCTAAAACAATGCTATAAAAAGAAATATTCATCAGGAGGAGTCGTGCTGCAGAGATACAAGAATTGCTGACAGAGGGCTGGTTGTTCTAGCTCCCATGAAGTACAAACCTGCAGGACAAACAGTCTCACAATTAAATGAAGCAGGAAGAAGTGATTGGGCATAATTCCATTTCTTAATATGATGTCAGTTTTGTACAAACAGTGCTAACAGGCATTTTACATCAGTGGGTCTGCACAGGCATACATGGGTAACAGCCTGAGCAGATACTGGGAAGGGATACAGAGAATCTTATCATCCTGCAGAGCAGTTATGGAGTTGATCAGTGAGGATGAGATACAATCTTGTTTTCTCACCTGTGCTGTGTCTGGTCTAGGAGAAATCTTTTGTCTCATTCTGCCCACATAAGTAACACAATAACACCCATTCCAGTCTAAGAATATATACCTATGTATACACAGTGCTGTTGCAACTCCAGAAGAGTGATAGATGATGTTGCACTACATAGAGAAGCTCTCATTCTCATATCATCATTATTATCACCAGCTTTTCATGCAAAGTAGTAAAAAGCATTTATGATTTGTCACGAAAGAAACAGACTGCCTCACACAAAATCACTCCTGATCCTTCTTCTCCTTTTGCTACCAGGATTCCAGCTGCAAAACTTCTTTGTAATCTTTCCATTCTATCAGACCTCAGGAAGGATGGCATTTCTTTCGTTTTGTTGCTACTTCGTAAGAATAGTACTACCCATCCCCCTGCTGCTTTAGTCTCTGAGATGAACTGAAAGCTCTCAGAAACTGCTGTGGTGATGCTGGATAGATTTCTGTTGTAAACCTGAGGTAACTACTGCTTCTCATCACCACTTTTCCATGTTGTAAGAGAGGTGAGATGGAAAAAGGTATCATGAGCTGGAGGTGATATCAGTGAGTAACTGTAACCTGATAAAATAGCACTCAGCAGCCTGCCAGTGCTGAGTGGAGGCCAAGAGATAATCTGGCAGCCTTTCTTGGCTAGGAAAGCCCTGCTGCTGCTTCCTATACATTTTTTTTAACCAGAGATGCAGCTGAAGAGTTGCCATCCAAGTGTAAAATCAGACCCACAAACCCTCAGTCACAGGGTCAGCATGAGTTCAAGAGTTCCTGAAGCACCTCAAAACACCATTGAGCCATCCAGCCTAAAATCACAGGGAAGATAACATGTGACAGGAGTGGGTTCCCAACACCATGTCAAATTATATTTTGACCACAGACGTACGCAAAAAATATGTATTCAAATAATTTAAAGCAAATATCAGTGCCAATTCCTTCAAGCTTTCAGAAGTCTCTGAGATTTCACAACCACATACATTATTATATTATTAGACTGAAACAGAGAAAAAAGCTTTCCCTCCTTTTTCTGCTCTTATTTGATTTTCCAGCTTCGAATGAGGTTGTTGTTGAACTGATTTAGTTGGAAACTGCATCAAACATTGTATTCTTCCTGTACCCGCAGAAGAAGAAACATCTGTCAAAAAATGATTAGTACTCCAATAAAATAATTCCAAACATTAAGCTAATAACTTCTACTTCATTGTCATTAGCATTTAGAGCAAATGCTGACTGATTGTTCTTTTTTAATTTAAAAGACAATTAAATTAATCTAAGTTCCTACTATTTAGGATGTTACCTGTCTCCCATTTTTATTTTTAATATCTGTTGGTTTTTACCTGCTTATATATTCATTAAGACTTCCTTGTTCTCATTCTATGTATTTGTATTTTTGCTGAAACACTGTTGGAGTTAATCCTGAAAATCATAAACCAAGTTTGCCCTTTTATATATAAGAGGGCCATGGATCACTGCCAGGTCTTGTGTGCGGGTGGTCTTGAATGGCTGAATTAACGGTATATCAAACTTTTCTCTGTCCTTCTATAGGCCCCATCTGCTGCCCACATGCCCCTAAGAGGAGACTTACTGTCTGTGGAATCTGGGGTGGGTATTTTCAGCCCAGAGTACGTGACATGAATATGACAACTGTGTTGCAGCACCACAGAGTTATTTTTACCTACCCTGTAGCATTTTCTGGAGTATAGTGGGAGGCTATGTGGGAGACTTGAGGCTGCAGAGTCTGCTAGGAGAGCCCAGAAGACTCTCTAGTCTAAAAGGAAATAAACTTGTCTCTGCCTTGCTATAATTTCTTTTGGAAATTGTTGTGTTGGAGTCAGGAAGTAAGTTAACAACTAAAAAGGGTGAACAACTGATGGTCCCATGCTTTGGCATGCTCTCTGGTCTTGCTTTATTTAGCAGTATTTATAGTAACTATCTTGAAACAAGGACATGCTCTGAAATAATGCTTTTTAATAACAGGGCGATTCATGGCAGGAAAGAGTCTCATTCCTGGCCTCCTTGCATAGGTAGGTTCGGACAGACACTGACCAGTGTGTTCCTAGTATTGACATAATCTGCTTGAGCTGACAGCCTTGGGCTGGAGGATGCTGTGAGTCTGTGGTGGTGCTCACTGTCAGCTCTTGGAATTCTCCTGTCTTGGATACACACCTGCCCCTTTCAGCAGGCAGAATATTAGCTTTCTTCCTGGTTTTGGTAGATACTTTCCAGATTTGGGATAGGCTATTAACATTAATGACTACTGCTGCACTGGTGTAGAAAGCGTTACTTCTCACCATGTCTTGCGTAGTGCCTGTAATATTTCAGGTGTCTAGTACACAACTTGAGAACTGGCTGGCTGGGAGTCAGATTCAAGTGCTCAAAAGTGTGCACGAAGATCATAAAATGCTTTCCTTGTTCAGATGTAGGATTTGGCCACTCCATTCCTGTCAAATGTCTCATAGACATTTTGATCTACTAGGGCTTGTTCTCTGAAGTCCATTTAATTAGCTCTGTCACCCACTGTGAGGTCACAGTCTAAAACAATCCTCATATGGTTGCTGCTGTTTTCAAGCTGATACAAGAATTGGTCTGTCTATAACCTGGCGATTCTGTACTTGCCTATAAGATAAAGGCAAATGTGGCAAATCATCCGTATACATACTTGTTTTCGTAGACAAGGTTACAT
This sequence comes from Pampusana beccarii, assembly GCA_013399365.1. NCBI lineage: Eukaryota > Metazoa > Chordata > Aves > Columbiformes > Columbidae > Pampusana > Pampusana beccarii. The sequence goes on from VWYH01005939.1 coordinate 56,235, forward strand.
TAAACACGCCTAAGACACGCCTAAACTGTCAACCCTACTGGTCACTCTCATCCAACAGAAGTTATACAAACTGCCCTTTTTCCGCTTCTATCATGGTCTACCACTTGCAAAAACAAACAAAGTCTAGTTTTTGCTTCTTGATGCTTTCTAGTTTGTATTAAAGCATATAAATTTTTGAGGTCATGATTCATAATATTGTTATAAAAGGCTGTAGTTGCAATAAAACAGATTATTTTTCTCATCCACTGGAAGAGTCTGATCAGCGTATACTAGTTTCCCTTCGTGCTCTTTCAATTACACTCCATTTTGTTTCCTCTTTTTTTGGCAACTGCATCTTCAAATTATGGCTATGTTAGCATGCTCTTCATCTAACTGGCAGTAATTAAATATATTTTAAAAGTAGGCTTTCTCCTTTAAGCTTTTGTTTTCTGCTTGGTAAGTTTTTTGTTTCCAGCAACTGCTTTGCTCAATTACATCCACCTTTCTCCCTAACAACTAAGGTTTAGACAGAAGCTACACAAGGTTGTTGGTGGACATGACTGAAATACCAAGATGTTGAACTTGTTTGCAAAATGAGGCAGGTTCGTGAAAGCAAGAGGGAGAAGAATCAGTCACAGTCCTGAAGTCATACCCTTAAATTCGTAGGGTGTGTCTTGGGACACAGGAGCATAAAAAAAGAAGAGGGCTCTCCATAATACCTCAGACATTTTTCCAGGTGGTTCAAGAAGTGTGTCAACCTTATAAAAACGTTTGCTCTAGATATCTTACCTCATGGTATTAAGGTGGAGAGAAACACTGAATTTCAAATGTGCTCAGTAAGTTTGTGACAGTTTCTCTCATTATAAAGGAAATGAAGTTTGGGATTGTCAGAAGTGAGTTCCCTGCCTGATCCAGATGCTTTTTAGCTGTTTCTGAGGTTGAAGGTTTTTAAAGGGTAGCAAATGGTTGCAGACTCGAAACAATCTTAATGTTTATTCTTTCAAAATATGTTTTAGGTGTTTGGTCAGTAAATTCTTCACATCGTTTCCACGCACAGACCTTAGCAGCAATTGCAGTTTCTTATTTTGAATGTTCATTTTCATCAACCTGTATAATTCTAGTATTGCTGGAGTATTTCCATCTTTGTAATCTTAAAAACTGGATTTTTAAGCAAGGCAGGTATCATTCTACATGGTAATTCTTTTGTCATGGCTATATATGTCTGCTTAACCTTGTAAGAAACATATAAATAACTATCTTGTATAGTTAGTGGGCCAGCTGCTACACATCTGCATTTAAGAATAAAAGACTGCAGTTTGGTGGTATGTATCATCCCACAAGGAATGAATTTGGGTATGCGCATTCATGTGTGAATGCACGTACATGCTTATTGTCTTGATTAAACACTGTACCGACTAATGTCACAGGAACTTTAGCTTCCGAACCTGATGTGCTGTGTTGTTAAATACTGGTTATGTGTGTTCAGATTCACTACTACAAAATAATTCATAAAGTTGAGTCAAGAGCTGATGTTTTGAGTTTAATTTAAAACAGGTTAAAATATGAATTGTTACACTTCCATTTCCTCTCTGATGTACCTAATGCACCAGTTTTTCGAGCAAAAAGTTTCACACATTAATGCTTCTGAATATATTCTTTTCATGAGCCCTATGACCTCTCAGAAATTGCTGGAAAATGGTTATAGAGTAACTTCAAAAAAAGTTCAAAATACTGAATTAATTGCTGTCTGTTATCCTGACAGCTGTGAGATGAGCTGTATTTCAAGATTTTGCTGATCATGTTTCTCCTGGAATACACCATGATTAATGATCATGATGATAAATTAAATATTTATTAAAGGTAACAGTTAAGCAATTAACGGAAACAACAGCCAACAGCTATACTGAAAAGTACGGAAAAAATGAGCCCTTATGACTGAGCATTCTTGTGAATTAACTATAAAGGAGAACAAGTCATTAGACAATAATTAATTTTAGATTCTTGCCTTAATATTCATAATAAAAAACTATTGTCCTGGCTGTGACAGTCCCCTACCAAGACAATGCTCTGGAATAGTTGCTACAGCATTATCTTCCAACACTCACCTCCCCAAAAGTTTTCATCATTTGGAAGAGCAACTGCAAACCAACAGTCTCACCATTCAGTGCATTTTAATGTGTTTCTGTGTGTTATCAACTGTCCCCATGAAATTTCTGTGTGAATCCACTATTCACAGATATACTTCCATTATGTTACAATAGTGTCTAGCTGCCCTCTCTGAGACCAGAGTGTTATAAATTCTTCTGATTAAATGAAAAATAGCTTCTGCTCTTGGAAGGTTACCATCTAAACAGAATAGATGGGCAAACATCAGAAGAAAGGAAATATTGTTAGCCACATATTAAAGGTGAGAGGTTGAGGCACAGACTTAAGAGGTGCATGAATAATATATTCTGGGGGAGGACTGAAGGAAAAAACTCCACACTTGCACTGACCAACACCAAAGTTATTTTTGGAAAAAAAAAAAAGTATTTGTTTTATATTGAGAAGTGTGTTTCGTTCAACATGAAAAAAACCAAAAACCAACTTTTTTTGAGGAAAACCATGGAAAGAAAGCACTAACAGGCTGTCACTCCATTTCTAAGGAGGATATCTTGCTCCCTTCTACCCTTCATTTTAGTTATAGACCTCTCCTAGAAAGAGTTTTCTCTTTATCTTAGCTCCACCTTACTAGTCAAGTTCCTAATCACAGTACTCTTTTATATGTTGAAAGAGTATGAGGTAAAGTAATTTTATTTTTTTTCTATTAATTTCAGTTCTACTTTGTATAAATATCTAAAATATAGAAGCCTGCTGTTTTTAGTCATCATTAGTTATTATCTCCCTTTTTCAATGTATATGTAAGTATTCCATGTAAGATGGAATGTTTTCAGTGGAAAGCAGTTGAAAGCAATCTACACCAAGATATTACATAGAACCTTAAAAGGTTAAAAACAAAGTATTCAAAGTCTTCCAGGATGAGGAGAGAATTGAGAGGGATTCCAATAATTTCCAAGAAATTACGTCTTATATAAATGATAGAGTTTGAATTCTATCAGATTAGAGAAAGTAGACTTGATTTTCTCTTATTTTCATAAAAAAGTTTTCAGAGTTGACAACATAAGCTATTTTGATATTTTGGAAAATTTTAAACAATTCAACCGCCTCCAAATGGCAATTTTTGGTTAAAAACATCCAAATGTTTTGGTGAGAAATAAGGTGATTTTCTCAAGCCACATGTGAAGTTTCTGTTAGGGACAGAATAAAAAGCATGTGTTTCTGTACTCTAGTCCATTCATTCATTGATTATTAAATTCAAGGTACAGAGAATATGGCATATAACTTAAAAAAATTACACTGTCATGATGCTTCTCTTAATTCAGATTCCTCACAGACATCAGTTATCTTTTTTTTTTCTTATTTTTCAATATCTAACATGGAGCCACATTTGACTCCAGAACCAAAATGCAGCATGACTAAGAAAAGAGTAAGAATCCTTTTTAACTTCAAAGACTTGAATGTAATGAAATTTTGTTTCCAGGGAAACTGCAGATTTTACTTTGGTAGAGGCTACACCACGAAGAAGGTGTAAAATCCATCTTGTAAATTTTCTCTACAGATATAAAAGCCTTATACAAGATTCTTTGGTTTTGGAAACCCCTCCTTCCTGTCATGGAACAGAAGTGAAGCTAATTTCTTTCATCTCGTGTATATGAACCCACAGAGGCAATAGTTCTTTAGTGTCAAAATGTAAGCAAATCAGAATTCAAGTATTATTGCTGTCCATGAAAGATAAAACTAACATCTGAAACTATTTCCAGAAATCACAGTGAAGCCCATTCTCCTCTATGGAAATAATGAAAACTAGAATATCTCCATCCTTTTGACTGGAATCACGTTCTTGCCTTTCACAGGTTTTTTTTTACGTGCTGTAAAGGGCCATCACTAGTAAGAACCCACATCGTTCTACTAAAGTTTAATGTTATAATGATTGATTTCAGCTGAAAAGTTGATCTCTGGACTATGGTGTCTCCAGTAATATTCAAAACAGGCCTCCTTTATAGCACATCACTAAATGCCACTAAAACCAAATGTCTGAATATAAAGAAATATGCTGTTTATATTCTCTGCCATTTTTCTTACCAAAAATAAAGTCCCAATAGTAGATACTCTGTGCTGAGAATACATTTTTTCAAATAAAAACTCTCACCATTACTTCTATAAATTGCTGTGAATTCATGTTTGTTTCTTCCCCAACTGATTCCCCAAATCAATTCATCTAGCATGATGTTACAGCAGTAATTAACAAAATGATGATTCAGTGCTTTTATTTGTAGTGTAGCATGGTGAGATTATGCAACACGCTTTTCTCTTATTACTATTTTTCCTTAACCTCTGTTGTCTCCTTCTGTTTACTATTACCTCAGATTTGGTGAATCAAACTCTCAGATACTGGAAATACTCCCTATCTTAAAGGAGCAGCAATGCAGATTTACATCATTTCTGGAATCAACTATAAAATTCCAGTCAGATAAACTTTCTTGGAATACTGAAATATTCTTGGATTCCTCTAGATGTAAATAAAGTATCCTGTACATTACACAGAAAAACTGAAACTATTGCACAAATCATATTATTTCTGAAGAGTCAGGCACTCTTAATACGAACTTCACATTCCCCTAGTGATTGATCCAACACCATCAGCACGTTACACCCTCTTTGTTCTGTTAACTGCTTGCCACAGTTGCATGTAAGCTTTATTTCAAGTGTGTATTGATGTTAACTATTATTTTGATTAACTCAGAATGGAGAATGACTGTGCATAACAGGATTTAACCTTGTGCACAAGCCATAACTAATGAGTAAAGGTCTTCAGAAACTCCTGTCCTTACAGTTAAAGTCTGCCCTCTAAGCTGCTGACATTTTAGTGATACACACTAAGCGCACTTATCATTCAAGCCAAGAACCTCCATCATTAGTAGCACTGGGAATAAACATTCATCATGTAGGCTTTATTGTCTGCAAGGGTTGTTTTTATGTGCTTAGTTTAGAGTTCTCTTTAAAACATCTTGGCTTGCGTTGCAAAGTAAGTGAGAAAAAGCATTACATTTCCTATTGGATGGCAAGAGCTATATTTTGAAATCTGGCATCTAGACCATACCTCTCATAGGCTTCACTGATAGAGATATTGATATTCTTCCAAAAGCTGTGGCTGCCTGAGCTAGAAAGAAGTCACCACATAGCAAAGAACAATTAGAGTTTGGGGTGTTGGGTTGGTTATGCCTGGAATACAAGTAGTTCCATGAATACCTTAAGGAAAGATATGTGTCTTTGACCTGTGCCCTTCACACTGTAATATAGTCAGAAAATAAAACCCAATTTCTTATAAAGAGTTAAAACTTTATTTTCTTCTATACCTTGAATTATTTTTTGTGATAAGGATGAAATTACACCTTTACCCCTAAGTAGCCTGATTAAATGACCCAGATTTAAATCACTATTCCAAAAATTGCTGGTTGGGACCATGAGCCCTAGTCTCCTCTTAGCTGGTGCTTGTCTGTTCTAGGATGACACTCCTTTTTATGAAATTCCTGAAAAAACATCCCATATGACACACTGTATTCAATAGATGAAACCACATTTGGAATGGAAATAACGACCTTAAGCCACTACTGCCGTCTGTGCTCCATTTGGTGCTGCCAATAGGTTCCATCACATTGGACGGTTATTTGAACATATCCTTTTTTTCTGCAAAGAGTTTTCAACCAGACAGTTACATAATAAAACAAACAAAGAAAGAAAACATAGCCTCAAGGCCTTAAAAGTTCCAAATCCTGATACAAGGGGAACAGCTTTAACCTGATGTTCCATTAAGGTCCTTGTGGAAGAGCACATAGGCAACTGGGATACACTACATACTCTAAAAAGAAAAGTCATTGCATGAGAGATTATTAATTCTGAATTTATTTGGTGATCTCCTCATTACTTTCTTGATTAACTCAGTGTATCTCTCAAGCTTGGCACCGAAGAACAAAGACAATGTTTTAAAAAAATTGTGCAAGGTCTTGGCTGACTTCTTGGCTGAATGAGCAGCACAGGTGGGACCTAATTTCAGGCAATACAGTGGCCTTGTATGACACAGAAGCCACAACATAATTTTATGTGAATAAAAAATTCCAATGAGGCACTCCTGTTCTCTGCTACGATTTTAAATGCTTTTAAAAGATGTTCTGCCATTCATATTAACTTTATTGACATTTGCTGTAGCTATAAATGAAACAGATAAAGAGCTGGAGGAGTTATTCTGAAATTACTGTCAGCTGTGAAGAATATGGTAAAGCTTGTGAAACTTCTCTTTAGCGATTTCAAGACCTGCTTCTGAAACAATGAAGTGCATCTTACACTACACAAAGGAGGGAATAATTTCTGTGGAAAACGCTTTGAGCAGATATATTTATCATCATGGCTACAATTTGCTTCAATAATTTTGTGATTGTGTGGAGGTAAAATATATGAAAATAAATGAGAAGAGCAGATAGAAATTGTTATTAATCTGTGTTGCAGATTTCATTTAAAACAAAAGCCAGATCTTCACCCAGGTGAAACGTCATTCTGCTGCAGCTAGGAAGACAGTAGCCCATTTATAGTCATACTATTCCAGAGCTTGCTAAGGGCAGTTTAAGTGATAAAACTGGCTTCAACTGCTCGGTTACTCTATTTTATTCTCAACTGCAAATTCCTTCAGTTTTTCTCAAAGCATGCAGTGAAGTGCCACCATGCAATGTTCTTGCCTCATGTACATGTTAAGACAATGCAGTCCACTGACTGGGCAGGGAAACAGTGCATGTGCCTTGCTGGTCCTGCTGTCATGCTTCTTCATTCCTCCTCAGATTATCGGTGTCTGACTGTGGAGAGTGACTCTGAACCACATTAATTTTTATAAGTGATTTTATGGGCAGGCTAGGTCACAGACCAACGCTCTTAGCAGAGAAGCATTGCATACACAGCAGTGTATATAGCTCATAACTTCCGATCATGATGAAAAGGAGTTCTCTAATCACAGCAATAAGATCCACCAATAATGTAGGTGAAAGATGTTGAAAGGTATGAGGCTTCTAATATATTATTTTTCATATATTTATACTACAGGGCAGTAGACTTCTTTTATTCAGGGCCTTTCAAAATTTTTAGCTGTGCTATAATAGTTATCCTTTCTATATGCCTTAACAAAGGAACCTGTCTAAGAAGTTGAATCCTCATGGTTTTATGGGAAAGTTTCCACCTTTCATCTAAAAAGTCAGAAACCAGACAGCATGTTTGTAAGCCAAGGGGAAGATGCATGTGCTAATTTTATCCCTCCAATTTTCTACTTTAATGATGAAATAGATTCAGAGAATAAAGCACCTAAAGTATGCCTTAATAAAAGTATCCTTAAAAAAAAAAAAAGTTGAGGTCACTCTCTGGAAATTTCAACAGTTAACATTTGATCTGTTATCTTTTGGCAATGCCATTATCCAATTGGCATCATGCCCTCATAGAAAACATCTTCAAAAGTTCCTGAGCAGAACAATAACTAGCAAAATGAATTTATACGTATATATGTGTGTGTGGTTTTTATTCTGGTGAATATTCGCACGATGGTAAATATAGAAATATTTTAAGGTTTTGTTTGTGGTAGTTTTGGGATTTTGCGATGCAGGTAGGATTTACTTTACCATTACTTTTGTAAATTTGTATGAGAGCTCCATCACTTGAAGCAAAATTTTATATGAATGTGATCAGCATCATCCTTTTTCATAAAGCATAGTTTATGTTTTTTGTGGAGAGAACTGGAGAGATTTTTTTTGTTTGATGGTGTTTATTCACATATAGAGACACTGAAAAGTAGACAAAAAGTCTGCATGCTCTTTAGTTAATAGCAGAATGGGAACGATATAGTTAATTGCTACCTATCTTCTCTCTGCAACAAACGTAATTAATATGAAAATACAACGTTATTAGAGAAGAGACTGAGTTGATCAAACAATATGAAAAACAAAATTTATTAATGTTTATTACAAAGTTGTTTTTTCCTGGTATCATTCATCATATAGCTTGGTGAAAATCAGGATAAAATGTTTGCAGAAGTATGAACCAACATTTGATACAGAGGAAATTGTAGTATTGTACTGAATGTAAATTTGTAATGAAGGAATTAATTTTTTCCTGAGGATCTTTCAACAGTTTTCAGAAATAACTGTTCACACAATCATTCTCTGCTATCTGTATGTCTGGGACCAAGGATCAGATGAAAAAATCCTTGCCTTAAATTAATATTACTAAGCAACAGGTCTTCAATAAAAAAAAAATTCTTTATGAAAACAACTATATGTATACACAGGTTACAGCACATGGAGTAAGAAGATTGGAAGATAGCAAACTATTGAGACAGAGGAAATTAACTCCTAGAGGTTCCAGCAATTCTCTGCCTGCCCTTGCCAAAGGTTGGTTATGACAGAATTAATCAAATGACATAAAAAAACCAAGTCTACACTCTGTATAACCAGAAAGGCAATATTTATGTGGCATCCAAACTTCTCATAAAGGTAACAACAAAGATGCTAAGAGTTTATGCTAAAAAGATAATACAGAATACATAATTTAAGCATTTCAGAAACCCAGAGGGACGGATCTCTCCTTCAGATATAAGATTTCATACATATAAGTACAATTATAGAATGAAACAACACAAACACACTGTTCCTGGGAACATACATACAAAACTTGGGTATGGGTCCTGTACCTGAGGCAATGTAACATCATTCCTGATTACCTCTTTCCTATCTCTACAAAAGTACTTTGATATTTTATCATGAAGAAACATAAGTGGGATATTAAATCTCTGCAGCTGTCACACTGTATCTGACTGGATTTAATGCATTTTCTCTGCCTCATTATCTTTCCGATGTTATATGGTTTCGAGTATCAAATTCCTTCACACAGATGCAGAAACCTGCATTTACTGTACTGAAGATCCATGTTCCCTGATTCTTTCCATATGTATATTTTTTTGACAGTACTTTACACTGTATCTCTGATTTTCATAGCTGGTGTTGAGTTTATCTTCCATAAAGTGTATACACCTATACACTGAAAAATTAATGTCATTCATTTTAGCTCATCTGCTAATGGCCTAGTGTCGTCGTACATTCATTGACACTGCTGATTTCATGCAGCATCAGCATTCCTGTAGGAGATTTTACTATTGTATAGTTTGTTTCACAGTTATTTCTATTTTTTTTCCTGTATGAAAAACCATGTAAAAACAACTTGTGAAGAAGGAGAGAGGGATGACTTCCTGAAAGATTTATAGCCATACATGACTGAGATCTGTATTCAACAGAACAGTGCCCTTACCATAAGGTATTATACGTCTGCACTGTCTTTGAGTAAATCACCTGCTGTGTGTTGGTAGACTGGCATGCTTACAATGTTGTTATTAACTTAATTAATGAAAGAGCCAAGCGCATTTTTGGATCAAGCCTTGGGGTATTTCTTAGTCTTAAGTGCAAAACAGACCTTCTATGCGATCTGTGGTCGTTATTCCTACACCTCGCCCTCAGTGTGGCCTCTCCCCTCCGTGACCGAGCAATCTTCTTGTGGCAGATGTGAAGAGCTTTCAGAGCAGTAGTTGTTCGCGTGCCTTTATAGATATTACACTGAATTATACCTCGGTATCTAAATTAAACTTAGCCCACTGATATTTTTCCCTCTTGTAATCTCTATAAACATTTGGTCTGTACCTGGATGAGCTATTGTAGCTAAAATTGTTGGTGCTGAGCTAGCACTGATGTTTGCTTCCACATAAATATGCTCTCTATTGAGGCTTCTCATTGAGACTCTGTATTTGTTTGTGGTTTTCATATCTTCTTTGAAATATTTTGACTTAAAAAAAAAATTAGTGGATGTTCATTTACCAATTTTTCCACACTTTCAAAACACCATTTCCTTTTCCATTTCCTTTCAGACATGCAATCTGGCTGTTAGTTGTTGCTTTTGTGGTAGACCAGAAACTATTTAAAACTATGCATGTATTTTTTTGTTCCTATTTATTATAAACAGAACTTGAGGATTGTTTCAACTGTTTTAGAAATATTTACTACTCCCAGTAAATAAAACTCAGCAATAATTCTTTGACCTCAGAGATTTTATTAAAAATATTATCCTGTCTCAATTAATTTTATCTATACCACTAACACAGATGTCAATTTTGTCCTTTAACATTAAACTCAGATGTTCTGATATCTTCCATTTAGTTACAAAAACGCAAGTCATATGCACTTTTATCTTTCATACTGGCACTGACTTTTATCTCTTCATCTGGCATATAATACTAAACGTCTTTACCTTTTCTCAAATAACATTAGACCAGTAACAAAATCCATCTCTGTATGCTTGGATTTTGTCAGTCAATGTCTATGCAAAAGGAGTAATTTCTACATCTTTAGAAGACATGTCCCCCTGTGGTTCATTCCTAGCAGTCATATTTTAGTAGTCTTAAGTAACTTTGGCATTTTTAAAAGCCTGCATCATGCTTTGGTATTTTTGTTTGAATACTGCAGTGATTTATGTTCTGTGTCTATTAATTCATCTTGAGATTATGATCTCATTTTTCATTATAAGAAAAAAGCCACATATTGATATTTCCTATCCTCCTGCTTTTCATTTTCCATTTGAACTAAAATTATTAAGCAGTTCTGACAGAGAATAACAGTAGGTCAATGCCTTAAATGTTAAGGTAAGCTAGATGGTACATCCTAGTAACAGTGCTGGGAGAAAGCTGGGAAAATCGCCTTAGAAAAGAAGTTTCATAGTAAATGCTTGTCATTACCTGCAGCACACTCGTTAATGAACTGCACCACAGCTGAAATACAAAGTATAAGGCTAACCTATGGCATTTGCTATTTTTGTCTGCTTAAATCTAGAGAAGATCTATCTGATTAAAATGTGGTAAATTTCGCTGTTCTGAAAATAGGTTTTGCAAAAGAACGCTGCAAAGGAAAAAGAGTTGATTATGCCTGTATTTCCCTCAGCTTTAACTTTTAATCAAAACTAACAGATTAAGTAGCCACAGAAGTCAACCTACCTAAGTGTTTTATTTGTGCAAAGCAGAACAGACAAACTTATACTAAGCCAGAAGGTCTGGGTGAGATGTAAAATGCACTGGGACAGGACTTGTAAGAATTGCTGAGTTTCAGGCTGAAATTCTTAAGGATTGTATTGAAAAAAAAAGATCCCCAGACTTCATGCTGGCCTGAGCATTGCCTCACCGCCCATCAGAGCTCCAAAACAAACAGGTGGCACCTGAGACTTCTATTGGACCTTCTAACAATAATTTCGTACAAAGAAATGTAATCTTAAGCAAGATCCCTCTTCATTTTTTTTTTTTTACCATGATATCTGTCTGTGGAATGTGCTATTGCTTTTAACTTTGTAGTGACAAATATGAGAATTTGTTTGTATTTTCATTGAAATAACAGAAATAATGAATATTTATTACAGATAGGGTCTACAGTGCATAAATCACTATTTGGTTAAACTGTACATAAATGCATTTTGGTTATTTTTTTAATTATTGGTTTTTTAAAATAATCAACTTAAAATAATTATGTGCATTACTTTCATTCTCTGAGTCTTCATGCTTATGCTGTGCACTTGTTTTATTGTATAAAGCATTTCTAGATACTCCTGGTTTTAATGTTATTAGAGTAGTTGCTTGGAGATCACTCTTGATATTAAGCATAACTGTATTAAAATTTAATTATAATTAAATTCTAAAGATCTCAGGGACAAAACTCCTTCACAAGTCTGCTTATGGGCAAAATTTTGCATACTTCATGCTTTCCCTGAGCACTGGCTACAACCAGGAAATTTTTCTCTTCTGATACGCAATAACTTAAGTTGCATATTTCTGTATTATTTTTTGATAAGAGAGTATAGAGGTCCTGTAGAGTGCAGATTACACTGTTATACTCAGTGTTAATACATTTATAGTGGAACTTAGGCTATATGTACAGTAACTGAGGGGGTTTTAGGAGAAACATTTAAATAATATTTAGTTTTAACAGAGGAATTTTGAAGGTGCACACACTATTTTGGCTTTATATACCCATCTTGTGTATGGCGTATGACTGTACTTTATACATCGATTCTTCAGTAGGGAAAATGGAAAATTTTCAACAATATAGGCAAATATGACAAAACACCTGGATAATGTAGACAACAAGGTAATTGCTGTTGCATTTTTACACTACAAAGAATCAGTTATTATAAAGTAAAACAGTTGACTTAAAATCAGGAATATATTTTTTATACTGTTTGTTGATGTCTGCTAAAAAAAAAACCAGAAACTTCGAGTAGAAGGTAATGAAAATGGATGAGTGCGTGTGTGTTGCAAAAAGCAAACACATCATCAGCTCTAGTATTCAATACTTTTATAGTCCAATTAGAACTCAGATAAGAACATTCATTACAATGACATCAAATGAGAAGTCTTGACCTTTGATATTTAACAATATTAATCTGGTAAACACTTTCAGGAAGCTTGAAAAACACATCTTTATTTGGAAAGTAGAATAAAAATTATCTTCCCGCATTTTCTCTCAGTGAAATGAATGTTAACATTTCAAACAAAAATGCCTTTTTAAGGATGAATTGTGAAGTAATGCATAGTAGTTGCTCAAGTCCTCACTGGTCTACGCAAAGAATGCTCATGGAATTAAGAAGTTGATCCTTTTGAACCTGTTAAATTGCTGTTCACATTTTAAAAAATGTCGACTTGCAGTTCTTTCCCATGCAAAACCTAACTTTGAAAATGCAGACTAGCTTAAGTGGAAAGCATAGGCTGAAAGCAAATAATTACCTTTCCATAAAATTAACAAGATTTTCCAGCTCTCCCACTAATAGCCTTATCCTTCAAGGATAACATTTAAGAGCTGTGAAGCCCCTATATATGTTTTTGTATTCAAAATCTTATTTCAGCTCTCTTTAGGTCCATGAAGGCATAGACACTTCACAGAAACGAAAACTGAATCAGCCAAATCTTTATTATTATGTGCCTTTTTTTTCTTTTTTTCTTTTTCTTTTTTCTTTTTCTCTTTCTTTTTCTTTTTTTTTTTCTTTTTCTTTTTCTTTTTCTTTTTCTTTTTCTTTTTCTTTTTCTTTTTCTTTTTCTTTTTCTCTTTCTCTTTCTTTTTCTTCTTTTCTCTTTCTCTTTCTCTTTCTCTTTCTCTTTCTCTTTTTTTTTTTTTGTCCTTCCTAGGGGATAGAGTCTTGCAAGGAGACTTAGTGGATTGTTGTGAGATCTTTCACTCTTCTGGGAAAAAAGAGCTAAGGGGTAGCTGATACTAATACCTTTGTATCACAAATTCCAACCGTCTTAAAGCTTCTCCAAGAGATTTAGCTTCTCAGATCATATAAAATTAGATTTTAATTTTACATTACATAATGAATTCCTACAGTGAATAAACAGATGAACTAAAAGATGTGATCCTACTTGCTCTAAATAAGACAAAACAAAATAATATTTCTCACAAATCCACTATTCAAATCTATTATTTTTCAGTGCTTGGCTTAACATTTTTACATGACTGAGATATAAAATATTATTTTAATTTTTTTCCTTGGCTTCTCACTGCTTAGTTTGATATAAAGAGAAATATTCACAACACAGAGTGGTTAAGTGTTAAATTAGGGCATTAGGTATATAACTCTGTATTCAAGATTATAGTAATGTCGGAAATTGCTTCCTGTTTGAAGATGAATGCAAAAGTGGCAGTTTGATGTATTGCAAGTTTCACTACTATAATTACATTGCTGAGATGGAAAAGACATTTTAGTTGACCTAGAAATGTGTGATACAGTGAGTGACAGTGGGAACCTCATAGGAGTCTTCACATTGGTGTAGCTTTCACCTGCATTTGGCTGGTCTTTGAGATGTTGGCTAAAAGCTTCATTTCCTTTTAATAGGATAAGGTGGGGAAAGGATAGAGAGTAGAGACTGGATGTCTTCTTGAACTCAGTAGTCATGAAATTAGTACTTTTTCAAGAAGACAAACACAAGAAGGACTGGAGAAGCATAATATCATATGGGAAGAGTGCAACAGAAAGGCTGAGAAAAAAAATAAGAAGAGATCGAAAACGGTTATCTGATGAAAAGGAGTGAAAGCCGATTATATCAAAACATCATGTGATCAGTCTTATGGAAGAGAAGATCCAATGACTAGGCATTCATCTAGAGATATTACTAAGTTTCAGACATGATAAAGGAGAAGAACAAGGAAGGGATGCAATTCAGGTTCTACCTTAAAAGATTTATAGGCACCTACTGAACCTAGCCAATGCAATATATTTCAAGATCCTTAATTAATAACAACTGATAACCTAAAGAGGATACAGAGGACAGAAAGATGCAGGAGTAAGTATCTATGTGTAGCACAGAAGCTGAGAAGGAGCCTTGATTGGAGCATGGGAGAATTCACTGATCACCCTTTATGCTCGTGTAAATTAAACTACAGGAATAAAATGCATATGTCCAGTGCTTGAAGATATCAGAAAAGTGACGACTTAGGTGATATTCAGACACGTTTTTCCAAGTCTTGTCAAAGTTGATTAGAGCGCGACAAGCTCAATAATTTGTATCGTAAGGAATATATGACTATTGGGACCACTGAAGGAACAAAGGGAAGTTTTTTGATAGATTGATTCTACCTGAGGTATTAGTCATTTAGGACTGAAGCTGGCATGAAAAAGCACCTTTTACTAAAGTGAATTATTTCCACTTTTGGCTGTAATGATCAAGATAAGGGAAATAAGGACACCGAGGAATTCAAGAAAGGAAATGGAATTGACCTGTTAAAGGTGATTACCTGAAGCCACATGGCCATTGTGTAGATGAATTCCAATAAGTCAGACAGAAAATAATAGATGACCCTGAGATTTGTCAAAATATAAATAAAATTTTATCAAGCTAAACAGAATCACAGAATCACAGAATGGTTAGGGTTGGAAGTGACCTCTCGAGATCATCTAGTCCAACCTACCTGCTAAAGCAGGTACACCTATAGTAGATCACACAGGAATGTGTCCAGGTGGGTCTTGAATGTCTCCAGAGAAGGAGACTCCACGGCCTCTCTGGGCAGCCTGTCCTAGTGCTCAGGCACCCTCAAAGTAAATAAGTTTATCCTCATATTCAGATGAAACCTCCTACGCTTCAGTCCGTAAAAAACACTTAGGGACTAACCTGAATTTACTCCATAAGCTTCAGCTCATCAGTTGGAGAGTTAATAGTTCATATTTTTCATTTCAGTGTCTATGTATATGTATTATATACATGTGTATATAGGTATACACAAATAAATGAATTGCTTTTATGCAGCTATGAAAGGCCTGAAAAACATTAAAAACAGTTGCAGATGTACAACCAACTGAGTGCTGAAGAGCAGAATGTCTGTGATCCATTGAATGGCTAATGAGCATCTATGCAAGACAGATGTAACATCATGCAGGGAGGATGAACAGATCAGGCAATGGCCCAATATAGCATGCAAAGGTTTGAACATTCAGCATCTGACCTTGAAAACACGCTTAGTGTTTGGCTAATCTAAATACCTATTAAAATGCATGATAGATGCATGACAGAAGACAGTACCAATAGAAAAACCGACGGATATCAAGAATAGTCATCACTTGCAATCCCTGGTTGCCAGCTGCTGAAACCTCCTGTGCGCTGTTTAATCACTGCTACAAAATGTTATGCTTGTTATTTGCCAAGCTGTGGGATAAAGGACACTGAGTGACAGCTTTGGTATTTGACCAAGCTTTCTGGCTGGACAAGGTTAAATGAGTGTTGTCTCTGGACTGATGTTAGAAATAGCTTCTAAGCAGTCAACTGTGGTCACTGAAGAAGGAATCTCCACAGTGCCAGTAATGGCTAGTGAGCCAAAATGTCCAGTGGCCAGTGGAAGACAGATCCTGAAAGAAGGCACCAGCAAATAATCTGGTTTAATAGTTATGGGGAAGTATTAATATAATTGTTTAATAATATTTGTCATGTAAACTATACAATTCCAAGGCACTCATGTGCAAGAAGGATTTTAGTACAGAGATGGAGTAACAGCAGAACCAGAGAACTGGTGGTCTTCTGGGAGAGTAAACAGAGACGCTGGTTTATTTAACCTAGAAAAATGAAAGTCTGAAGGTGAAGACTGAATGTCCCAAGGACTACAAACCAGCTGTGGGGAAGACTCTTTAAAATTAAAAGGAGCAAATTCAAAACAAGAAAAAATACATGTAGGTGTTGAAAAACAAACAAACAAACAAACACACCCAAACCAACAAACAGAAAAAAACACCAGCACCACAAACCCAAAACCCCCAAACCCCCAAAACTCCAATGACTCACTGGGAAATTAAGAGGAAAAAAATATTCCTCTTTTCAGTGCAGTGACTTTCCAAAACAGCTTTAAGTAAGAGTGGGGTGGAGACGAGCCACTTAACAAGCTTTGAGGTAGACCTTAATAAACACAAGAATAAGATTATGTGTTATGGTGATTGCAAGATAATGGACAAAGTTCCTTTTACTGTTCCGTCTTGTGTTTCTGTGCCAAGACTATTTTACATTCTTTTTCTTATAACCTTATTCTTTACAAATAAATAATTTACTTCTTTCATACCATACCCTATATCTATCTATCTCTATCTAATATAAACCAAATCCTACCCCTTGTGCCTTCATATCTGTCATATACCTATTGTCTCTTTCCTGCTAGTACAAATCAAATTCTGCCATTCAATAAAGTAAAAGAGGTAGCAAAGAATAATGAAGCAAGCTCTAGGAAATTTTCAGCTTAGGATATATTACTACATAGAAAACCTAGAGCTACTAACACACTCTTCCGTATTTTACCTTAACACCTGAGGATAACAGAAAGCAAGAGGCCTAGTGAAAATTTTATCTTAAGACTATGCAGCAAAATGTTGGAGGCTATTTACGAAACTACTATGATTTCTCTTACGGTGCCAGATGAGTTTTCCCATGCTACATTTATTGCAGTCTTTCACTGCATGTGGACACAACTAATGCACATTTATTAGCATATCTATTTTTAAAGTTCCCTATCATATTGCTTACCTACTGGAAATGCCTAGTGACAACACAATGATATTAAGATTAACAACCTCCTGATTAATACCAGAGAACACATTTGCAATCAAACCATCTATATCAATGAGGCATGTGGAGAACATCCTGTACGTGAGTTCAGCAGTCCATGGAGTGGTGCCATTACTGACATAAAACCACCCGTTATTCACCTCATGAGCTCTGTTGCAGTGTTTCAGAAAGCTTAATGTGATATAAAACAGGATTTCTTATGTCTTAAAATAGATTCTTGTAATATGGTTTGGAATTCGCACATTAGCAGCCAACTTTGACCACTCTGTGAAACAGAGTGCAATACAATGTGATCTCCGCTCCATGACTTCAGGCAGAGAACCAGAGAAAAAGGTCAGTGGACATTTTGCCCATTATTCAGATGAAGACGCAGATGTAGAAATGAACAACTGCTGTGTTGCTTTGGAAAATGAAAATCACCATTAACACAGTACAATACAGTGGCAGTTTTGCTGCTTCTGCCATTTCTGACTTTATCTTTGGAGACAAGTATTTCTTACTGTCTTTAGGCACAATTTGTGAAACAGGTTGCTTTGAAAAGCAACCTAATTGCCTTTTTCATAAACAAAGAATGTTCTGTTCATTTTTTTTGAAATGTGCACTGTTTCTTTAAAAAAATTATTTTCATAGGCAAGATAACGACAAGAAAGAATTTTAAAGAGTGCAGATGCTGTGCAATCTGTCCTAGCTGTGTTCGTGATCTCAGTTGCTACAACTGGTCTTTTTCTATATGTGTGTGAGAAACAGTTATTATGGTGCTCATTAATCTAAAAAAAAGCCTGTATATACATGAACAGGTAGGTACTACTAGATCAAAGTACAAGTATATAGCAGTGAAGAATATAGGTCATTTTTGCTGAAGTTTACAAAACCTGCAGCTTCCATGCCAGCTTTGTGCCTACACATCTTCTCAAGGACCTATGAAGAAACTCTTTCCCTGAAATCCCTGTCATGAGCTG
Source organism: Pampusana beccarii (assembly GCA_013399365.1). Taxonomy (NCBI): domain Eukaryota; kingdom Metazoa; phylum Chordata; class Aves; order Columbiformes; family Columbidae; genus Pampusana; species Pampusana beccarii. The sequence goes on from VWYH01005939.1 coordinate 74,424, forward strand.
TCCCACTCCCAGGGATTTAGTTGCGTGTGTATGATGGACCCAGGGTCCAACTCTGACGTGGCTTAGCTGTGCTACCTTGACTCAGAATGCAGAGCAACAGCCATGAGACAATCTGTAGAGACAGAAAAAGGTAAACGTTACAGAAGTAGAATTGCTGAGACAGGATCATTCATAAATCAAGAGGAAAAATGACAGCAAGGAATGGTATAAAGCCCCAAAGGAAAACAGGGAAGCTAGTCTGTTTTGCTGGGGGTTGTTGGGTCGAGTTGTCAGTACTATCAGTCGATGGGAGGCAGCAGCTCAGCAATATCCAAGACCAGCCCCATGTAGCTATCAAGACTAACCCTTCTTGCCTGGAGGCCACCTTTCTGGCACCTGTATGCTGTGCTGTATCATCTTGGTGTGCTGTACCAGGGGAGGTGAGCATGACAATGCTTACCCAAAGAGCTCCCTAAAACTCCTTCTTACTTTAAAGTTGCATGTACCCCACTTGCGGAGTCTCTTTGCACCTGGCTAGAGATGCCTGGACAGAGTCCTAAAGGAGGGACCGTAACATCACAACAAATCCCTTGTGCGTCATCATGGAGGATAGGTGGCAACACCTGGTGAAGTTCAGCTCCCTAGAGCACATGGCTTTCTATTTGTCAGGCAGGATCTTAGTCAAAGAAAACGGATAGACCTTTTATCACCATGCCTTACTTAAGTGCAGACTCAAAGGGCAACAGGTACTTTTATATTCATCACCCAGTCGGTGAAACTCAGCTTTTCTGTTAACCACCCACACTCTAGGGACTTTTCTGCCTGAGCTCGGCTATAAGAACACTGCAGACCTCATGTTTCAAATGTCATGAGCAATGGCTTTCAGCATTGAGCAACCAGAACTATTTCTCATCTAGAAGTAGAGAACGACTGTAGAAAAGTGTGGTTTCAGTTAGCACATTGACAAAAAATGCTGAGACTGTCTATGTAAGCTTTAAATTAAGTGAAAGGAAAGAAGTATATACAGTTTTTTGAGCAACGACAGTTGAGTACTGTATATATTTCTGTATGATAAAGAAATGGGGAGACGCAAAAAAAAAAGTTTGTAGCAGTATAAACTGGTAACTGAATGTTGGCGTTACAGAGACGGTTTGGGAACCTGGACTAAAACATTACTGAAATTTTGCCTTGTTTATTACAAATAAACTGCTGTAGCCTGCTCTAAAGCAGCATAGACACGACATAGTTTAACGTATAATGCACTTCTGTGAATTGATGTTGACCTTACCCTTGGCTATGGCTTTAGTGTTCTATTTCTTTCCTTTGTTTCATTAATGATGAAGCTTCTCTCTATTTGTAATTATCAGTGGTGAATGCATATCCAGAAGAAGAATACTTTTTTTTGTTTTTTAATTGGACACAGAGTAGGGCTGGAGGCTTTATTTTTGGTCATTTGAGTCACGTAATTATAACATATATATCTGCCTCATTAACATAACAAAAGATCTACTCCACTACCACATTTGAAAATGTCAATTTCCAATTCAATATGAAGACCCTTCTAGTACAATGATTTATCTCTAGGAACAGATATAATTAATCTAAAGTGTCATAGTAAGTAATACCCTCTTCCACTGGTGTGTCTTCTTTTTGGTGGCATTATTTATCATTGTTGCCTTGTTTACTCATGTAATATAGATTATCTTAAAGAAAAAGAATAAAAATACGTAACAGGAAACACTGTTATTTAATTTCAATACTTATTTTCAGGAAAGGACCTTCATCTATTCTTTCTTATGCATCCAAAGACAAACACATCCCATTCAAAAATTATAATGACACATATATCGCATGGGCCAACCTGGATTTGGAAAGTGCAGACAATAGTAAAGGATGGTTGAAAGTGTCATCATCCAGCCAAAATAATTTTTAGCTTGAAAATGAAGTATGTCGCATGATATTCAATACTCAGTTATGAGCTTGAAATGATGTTTGTTTATTCCTTAGCTTTCATACACACCAAATATACAGAGTGTTAGAGCTCTTTATCTACAATGTATCTGTTAAAAAATTTTGGTCAACGATGAATAGTTAGTAATTTTGCGATTTTGAAACAAAATACAGATTTGTCCAGATTATGTGATTCAGACAAAGTGATAACATGATGTAAAATACCTGTGATTATAGTTGCTTACTACAGATATCACTAAAAGTTCCAAATTATGGCATACAGACAGGTGAATGATTAGGATGTGACCATGGGTTGACTGCCAGCAGAGAGCCATTCTGTGCACCACCTGCCATCTCCTTTCCCTTTCGAGAGCCCTGAAGAGGATTTCAGTGTTCTGGTGAAAGTTTTCCTACGGAATGCCAGAGTAGCATTCTCAAGAGTCAGAACTGATCTGTCTTTCTCTACAGCATGCTGCTCTTCTCCTCATAGCAAGGAACAAATTTAATCCTTTCAGAGTAGAAATCTCAATACAGGTGTATCACCAGAAGTCCATGTTCTGCTCCCATTATACAAAATTATACGCTTTTTTTTTTTTTTCTTAATGCAGTTGCTGTCAAGGACCAGAGCGTTTTATCTGTGGGATTACAAGCGAAACATTTTTTTTTTTCTATTTCATTGTCCTGTGGGATATTAACTATCACAATGCTAAATAAATATATAATCTGGTATACTGTTTTGCTGAGTTAAAGATTTTTCTTCAAAATTATACGTACAATAAAAATGAATGAAAATATAAAAATCCAGTAGTGGTTTCCTAATTCTTTTGAGTATGTTATTGATTTTAAAGTATTTTTCCCTATTTATAAGGCCCTAGCAATATTAGAACCTAGTTCTTAATTTTTTCTTTTATTCCTTTTCCTAATGGTATAATTTTTAGGTCAGAACATCCTGACTCATGATTTTGTCCTAAATATAACTTAAAGACTGTGGGTGTCTGAGCTTTTAGTGCGTGTTTTCACAATGAAATGAAATTCCTATTTATATTTGGAAAGCTGGTTGTGGATTTGGCTTTTTAAAGCAGAATTTGAAAGATCTATTTTCTGTGTTGCTTTTACTTTCTTGGGATGCAAAACTCCCTGGGACTCTGAGGATGGCACTTCATAAATGAAATTTACTATTATTGCTTTTTTCTCCACAGTAAAAGCCATTGTTAGTGACAACTGAGTTGTAGCCGTTCAGCTCCCTGTCCATTATTATAACATTCCAAACTACTCCTTTTGGCTTCAAAAATCTTATTCTTAGGTTAAGCCAAAAAATTTTGGTTGATTAGTTGACTGAAGCTGGTTCAGCTTTTTATTAGTTAGCAAAACATGTTTTACAACGAGATTCTGTATGCAAACAAAATAGCATCTATTTTAAAAACATAATGTATTTTTAAAAGCTCATTTTTCTTAGAACACAAATAAATTGAAGAAGTTGAAATATTAAAATCAGATTTTGGCTGTTGTAAATATTGTAGTTTCATTCATTTAAATGAAGCTTTGACTGTTCACAAATGTTAGTCTTCAAATGTCTGTCTCCTACCCGGTATGTGTCAATGAGGAATTATCATTCATAATGGCTGATCTCAAATGATGAGTGGGAATGTGTCTGTGTGTGATTGTGAGTACTAGAAGTTACTTGGAAAATTAAGTCATAGAGAATGTTAAACCTTTGAGAAGTTTTCTAAAAGTCAGTTAATTACAGTTAAAGAATAACTTCAAATTAGAAGTTTTAAAATGGTGTTTTGTTCTAATTTCGTTATTACTTAACATTAAACAGTAAGGAATTCAAAGGTTTAATTTTAGTATACATTCTATACAAAACCATTTAGTGCATTAATACATAACTTTTAGGTTTATGGATTACTCTTTAAAGAAATAGAATTATTTGTTATGGCTGAGATTATCAGTGAGACTGTCTTAATTTTGTGAATCTCTTATGGTTTACTGTGTTCTGACTGTATATTGCTGGAGGCTGCCTGAATAGTTAAAATGTGTTTATGAAGATTATGTTAAGTAAACTGAAAGAGAGGGCAAGCAGCTGACACAAGTCAGCCTTAGGTTCCCTATTTTATACAACTTCAGATGGAAGAACTTTTCAGGGAGAAATTGATTAACTGCCTATATCCAGCATAGGAGCCTTAGTGTAATATAGGAAATGTTTTCTTCCTTGACAAAATAATTCTTTAAAAATAGTCCAGTAGACCTAAAATTACTCAATAGTTTCTTCTTCTTCTAAAAAAAAAAAAAAATAGATTAATACAACTTGGAAGAAAGTGATACAGATTCTGTTTATTTTTCTTCCCACCTAGTGGTTAGGATATTCATCTTGGATGATGGAGGCACAGAATCAATTTTCTCCCCTGTTTGAAAGGGATTAATCCCATATTTTAACAAGGACTCCTTCCCACAATACCATGATGCATTTTGAGGTGGGTTACACTCAGTATTTCCCCTTGAGTGTGACCGTGTAAGTATTGGATATGTATCAAGAAGACTGGCTCTAGAAGCTGACAGCTTTAAGTCATTCCCCCAGGTTTGACAGACTTTGTCTTCTGAGCTGAGTGGCCTGTGTTAACCGTAGATACTGAGTGAATTCTGCCTTTTGAATATCTTCCAGCTTGGTGATTTGACCTGAGACACAAAAATCTTATTCAGAACAAGCATTTCAATTAAATATGCCCCACAATCAGGATATTGTGCTGCTGCCTTTCTCAACCAGTGAATATTTAAGTAGAAAAGCATCACTGGATGAAACTGAAACTAGCTTACTCCAGAGTATTTTATTATATGGTACTTCGCACACTATGGAGGTAGATGAAATCTGACGAGTCAGAGTACAACTCTGAATTTGGGTCAGGCACCATGGGGGGTAGGTATGGGGAGAGTACACAAATCACAGGATGTGGTGTATGTGAGAGAAGGGTTATCATCAGCATCACTGGTGAATGGTATTTAATCAGGCTCTTTTACTTACTTTTTTCCAGTAATCTTCAGTAATTTTTTCAGTATATTTTCAAAATAGAAATAAAATTATTGTGTTTCATATTACAAAAATATTTTGCCCCATCTAGAGTTACTATACTTTGCTTCGCATTTCTGAATTTTTATGTATACAAATACATTTAGTTTTGTGTGTTTGTGAGACGTATATATGCATATATGTGTACACAAACATCTACATGTATAAGCTCAAATAATTTTTTTTCTCTTTTATAGGACCATGATAGAAGGCATTTGCTTTTCCTATTTGCTGTGTTTTGCTGTGCCAAATTCCTTCGAGTAAGGAGTGCTTGGATTAGGTGTAAATCTCTGAAATGAAAGGTTACCAGGTGCAATCCAAACACCTTTACTTTTCCTAAAGAGGAAGAAGATGGTAAGCTGAAAGCCCCTGAGAAGAGTGAAATCTATAAGCACTTTGGGATGGGTCTGTCAGAATGGGAGCTGGCTAGGCTGGTAGCAGCATAAAAAAGTCTAAACAATAGAGGTGCTCCAGCAATCAGCTCTCTTTATTCTAAATGTTTAATACCTTTGAGGAATCAACAGAACATGCTGTATTTGGCAAAAGCTCTATTAGTTGTTCAACCAACTTTTGCCACAGGGTCCCAGAACAAAGCCCTTTAATGGAAACCTTAAACCTCCTATATTAATTCAAATTGGCGCTCAAATGTAGCTCAGGCTGTAGTCTGAGTGATGTTTCTGTAGTGTACTGTGCTGAAGGTCACGCACCAGAGTGGGTGCATTCAGTGAGATCCTGCAAAGAAGAGGTCCCAAAAGGTGTCTCTTAGCTTGGTAACCATGACAATAGCTTTTCTAAATACTTTCTGCTAATGAAGAGTCCAAAATGTCACATCTACTTGGTATTTTTTTTCCAGTGTATTCTGTGAATATCACCAGTACTTTCAAAACAGAGAAACTGAGGAAGAGCGTGGTCGTGATCAGACATCCAGGTGTTTGTACACTGGGCAGGTGACATGGGGCCAAGGGGGAGAGAAATAGAGGGTTGCGTAGTGGGACAGAGAGGAGGTGTAGTCTAACTCCTCACCTAAGGAAAAACACAAATGACAGACCACAAGCAGCCAGACTGCACATGATGAGATCTCACTGACCTATGAAGACATGTAAGCTTGTGGGAAGAAAAGTCTCTTGAATTATTTAAACAGCAGTCAGTGGTGTATTCAGAACCTGTGAGCAGAGTCAGTCTCCAAGGGTTGGTTAGCATCTGCATAACATAGTATCCGAAGTCTTTTAGTTACAAACCAGAAAGCTTATTCCTCCTGGGGGATAGTGGGGGAGAATAGATGCAGGTTGCACATGGAAATAAGTCTGAAAAGTCAACAGTGACCCTCAGAGATGGGTAATTGCATGCTGGCCCTTGGCCTCAAGAGGAAAGGCTGGCAAGAGCTCAGGGGCCTCCCAACACCCTTCAGGTTGTGTTCCCTTCCAGAAGATGCTGTCTCAGCAGGCTTGGGGCTCTTAACCTTGTAGTTGGGCAGGATGAGCCCGGAGCCAGAGCCATGCAGCACTGTACGGTGTGTGGTGGAAAGGCTTCTCAGTTGTGTGCCAAAGGAGGCAACCCCAGCAGAACATCCAGGCATCACACTGGGGTTTCCTGCTCCCTGCCTGCAGTGCCAAAACACCACCTGCAGCTGTGGATGTGGTAGTGGATGACCATCAGGGGAAAGTGCATCACCTTTTAATCACTGATGTTTGAATTAAAGTCCAATAAAACGTAGTCCTCATGAACGTTTCTCCCTGATACATGCTGCTACCTGTCTTAACAGCTGCAGAAAAAAACAGTCTCTTTCCATGACTATTTGCACGTATTTTGCATATATACCTTCTGTAGCTGTATTAAGATAATCATGTGGCAGCGTTAATGTATAAATATGTATATATATACTACATATCTTTATATTCCAATAAAAATTCTATGATTTTTGGTGGGTGAAAAAACACACAGTAAAAGGAAAATCTGACTGTTAATGTTGCAGTGGACTGGATGATGGGTACCAAAGAGGGTTCTTGATGGGGGCAGTGTAAGAGATAAGCAACGTTTCCACTATATTTGAGAGAGGAGTGGATGTGTTCCTTTCATTTAGTACATTTTTTTCCATTTGAACAGATGCTGTTGTCATTTGGCAAAGTACCCCTTCATAAGGTCAATTCTAAAACATCAGGATTACTCCTCTTGATTTATGCTCTTATTGTTTTCTGCATAAATAAAGCTATGACCTCTTCCTTCCAGTTAATGTGCCGCTAGCTTAATTAATTTTGAAAGCGGAAAAGGGTGCAGAAGAGAGCAGATATTAATGAGCTGCACTAACAACATTAGGGACAGACTGAAACTAGTTATTAAAAATAAAAGTAAGGCTTGTTATATGTTTTGGAATAACTGCAATAACTAAATCCAGACTAAACGCAGAATTTTATGCTATATGCCTATCTGCATATAGCTATGGTATCACAGGAAAAATTTTGATCCAAACCTGAGCTGTGTTTAGTCCATACTTTTAAAAGTCCATAAAAGTAAAATTCCTGCCTGTAAATGACTTCTTGATTTTAAAAGCTAACATTTCACTTACTGCTAAGAGAGGCCTTGCAGTTAAAATTTTGCAGTTTGATGGATCCATACTTCAGGGATTACTTTCTCTGGGGATAATTCTATTTCCTCGTCTATTTTTATACTGCTGGTACCCAAGTGTCCCAGTTAAATGCCCATTGTGCTAGGTACCATACATTCATATTTATTCAAAGCATGTACATTTTTCTGTCATCAAGAGCAAAATGATGTGGAGAAGATGAGAAGAAAACAATGTAGCAGCCTCAAAGATGTGCATGAAACACAAAAACAGCTGATGGCAGGAAAAACAAAAACAACAAAAAATCCCCCACAAAACAACACAACAACAACAAACAGCTGATAATTCACAGTATTCCAACTCACTTCGAGGAGAATCTGCCCCAACATCTTCAAAATAAGGAAACTGGGGAGACTACTACAATCACACAGCTAAATAGGTGGCCCAATCTATTGTGGTCATGTTTTGTATTTATTTCACTTTTAATATCCTGTGAGTTGGATAGATAGTCTATTACCTCATTAACCTCCATTTTGAGCTGCTGCTGTTCTACAAGTATTTATTTCTTGCATTTTCTTGTGACTTCTTTCACTGTTCTGCCCCATTTGGGATCAAAATGTTTTTTTTTAAACTTTGGTTATAAAGATTTCCCTCAAGCTTTTTAGCTTTGACCCAACAGGGTATTCCTTTTCTTCCTATTCATTACCCTCAGATAGTTACTTGGTTACTTTGGTCATATTTCCTCCAACAAGTACTAACCCTGTTTATCATGCTCCAGGAAACGTTTGGTCAAGTCAAGCATGAACAGGCTTTCAAGAGTTTGCAGAGAATCTAGGAAAGGGACTAACTTCATCCTCATCCTCAACACAGTAGAAAAGGATAGATCAACATTATTAGATTTTGTTTTCTCCTTGCTATGACTCCAGAGTATTTACAGTACAAGCAAGAACTGTGTTTGACCAAGTCTTTCTTCCTACTGAGTGTAGACATGTTCACAGCAGAAGTCACAGTACAGTGCTAACTAACAGCTGATAAAAATGTCCCTTTTACTCTTCGACAGGAAAAAAAAATTAATAGACATCAGGCAAGAAGGCTGTGTAATGAGAAAGGAAGACACAGATGCTAAAGAATGCCTTTCACATAGGTGAAAGTGTTTATCATTTCAAGTTGTTATATAGCAAAAGGAAAGGGAACCAAGTTCCAGGGGATAGGTGAGGAAAAGATACCCAACCAATTAGTCCTGGCACTGCAGAAGAAACTTTAACCTTGCTTGGAAGGGTGAATAAGCCTCAGTGCACCTGAATGAATCAAAGCTTATTTAGACAATGCAGAAATCTACTTTCTCAACTGCTACCTGTATAATGTTTGGGTAGTTACAGCATATATTAGGTATTATAAAATTAGATTGTATATAGACAAAACATACACTTCCCTGTAACTCTCTCAGAAATAAGAATGATTTTTCCATTGTTAATTAGTTCCATTAGAGTGTATGCTTATGCAGGATTGATTATAGAGTAAAAATCGTATTTTCCACACTATCCTCCATGATTACTACATTTAGCATGTAATCATACATTCAAATGCTTATTCCTGTGAAGTGATATCGCAGACCTTAGGATATTGTGATAATTATTCAAGCTGAATATCTCTTCATTTTGCAGAGATGGTAAAATGCCTTGCTCTTTATACTTCAAACCTAAGTATGACTGACATACATGCAGATCCCAAGGATAAGGCAGGTGAAATTTTACTTTCTATAGGTATTTGTCAGGAACAGTGGCTAGTATGAGACAAAAGTATGCTTGCCATGACTTAGAAGAAGAAGGTAGCAGGGAAAGATCTTCTGTCAACAGAGTGAAAATCAGTTTACAAGGAAATTTTAAAGCCTGGAAGTAGGTTATAAGCAGAATTAAGCTGTTGCAGCACAGCTTCAGAAAGCTCACAAGTGAAGTGCTTATCCACAGAGAGAAAAGGTAATGTACTTATGCCATAACAAAAATGAGATAATAAAAGTGATCAACACATGGTTTTCTGTCTGCAGAAAGAAGGATGTAAATACAGACTTGCACAGCGAAGTCAAAGAAAATCTGGATTGAGTCAGGCATAATATATGCAAAAGAGAAGAGCAACTTTTATTTAGCAAATGAAATAACTCCCACGACAACCAAAATTCCATATGTGCAGTGGTCAAAATAAAGTTGGATGCCAGCAGCTATTCAGTGTGTTATATAAGTCATTCAAATATTTTCTCTTCTAAGCAGCGTGAGTTATTACATTCATTCAATGGCTGATGGCCTCAATGCACCTTCCTGTAAAGAAAGGAAAAGGAAATTAGTTAGAGATTGTATAATCCCTGGTCACACTAGGAATCCTCACCATGACCTTTCTCTTCTGGTCTTTGCCATTCAAGTAGGCAATAACAGCTAAGTAACAGTTCTACCAGTAGTAAATCTCCTTTCAGTACTGGACCAACTGCTTTGCCTTGGGCCTGAAAAAGGAATTTAAAAAAAAAAAAAAAAAAGAAAGACAAACTGGCATTTTTTGCTACTTGTGGAATATACCTACTAATTCTACTCTGCGAATGCATAGCTAAAAATTATCACATAGTTATAATTTTAACATCTGCAGAAAGATACCATTACAAAGATATATTTTCTGAATCTCAGCAGATGGGAAACTCACAACTTTCCAAGTGCTAAATTAAGCTTGCAGACTGTCATGAAGGATTTTTACTTACCCTTGTATACGATGTGACATATGATCTCCGGACTAAAGCAATCAGATCAATTAAAACAAGTGGTCTCAGTGTGGAAAATAAAAATAATTCTTAAGTATTAAATGCATTTTAAAACTCTCATCACCAAGATCTGTGAAATGGAAATAACACTAAGAAAACAGAAGGAGTAAACAGTCAAAAATATATGAGAAATGAAGTTTAGACATTACTTAATCATTGGTATACTAACAGTAGCACTACCATCTAAAAGTGGAAAGGTTTCTGCACAAATTATCTTTTCTGATATAATTCCAGAGTGACTCTAAGCCAATTACAATAGAGCCAGTCCAAGATTTATGTTCAAACGATGTAAATCCACATACTATTTGGGCCTCTCTACTGGAGCTCCAATTTCTGTGAATAAATAAATGCAGTGTATTTGGGAAGGGAGAGGAAAAAAAAAGAGTAAGATAAATATATAATCTCATTGAATGTAAGGAAGCATTCATATGACCTTTATTTTACAGTTCCAGTCACCCAGCCTGATGATCTCTGGAATTTTAATGTCTGGCAGAGGTTATTTTTGTAATGATTTCTGTTGACGGTGAAATTATAAATAACCGTATGTAAGAAAGAATGTGTCCAATTCAATATTGCTATATACAGCATTGTGCATAGTTATTAGCAGTATCACTTGCAGCTAGCCTTTCATGTTTTAAATTCCTTTTGGTTTCAATCACCCCTAGCATGCACAATACATTCTGAAGCCATGCTGTTGAATTTTAGTCTGTCATTAAATTAGTAATTTCTGTCTATTCTATTAATAATACAATTTTTGTATGACAAGACCTGGAGAAAGTTTATCTGAGCAGCTTGTGTGGTGACTGTAAAACTGATATATCATTCACAGCACCAGCAAAGCAATCCCATATGAATGTTGAATAAGAGTCAGTTTCCATCAAAATAATTTTTTTTGTTGTTGTTTTTTCTTTCTGAATCTCAAGACATTCACCAAGGCTTGCAAAACAAGAAATGATATTAACGTTGCCTGGCTTCATTTTAAAGGTCATAAAATGCATTTATCACCCTTAACATCTTTCATGTCTCTGTAATTAAATTATATTGTTCGTGTGTTTTTCAGGCACTCCTTGTGTCAAACCCAGGAAAATATAATGAATACTATTTATAAGGGTAGAATCACAAGATTATTGGAATGAATGCTGTATGAACTGTACAAATTAAGGGTGAGTGAATTTCCATCAACAATATTCATAATTATTACAGCTTTGTTACTTTAGAAAAGAGTGAACTACTGAAATAGATCTCAGTTTTGCCTCAGCACTTAGTCAAATATACTGACTTCAGTAAGTAAGGGCACAATACTTATTTCTCCTCAGCGGAATACGCTGGGCACAGACAATGAATGCAGCTGTCAGAGACTCTGTGAAGGTGCTTTCACTCTCTGCTGTGCAATAGTCTGGACAGGGGGCCTGAATGGCAGCTATTATGGTTCTGAATTTGGTTATGAATAGGAAGTGGCCTCCTGCCTCGCTGCTTCTGGGATTTTGTCAGTCTCATGGTTAGAAGTCTTTTTCAAAGTTACTCTTCTCCTGTTAAAATACATTTGTTCTTTCAAAAAATGTTTTATGATTTTATACATGACTTTTCCCTCCCAGTATTTATATTTGCTGTGTTTACTGAGAACAATGCAATGCCCTTACACGTCTATTTTTTGTTAGGCTAAACAAGCTTTGTTCTCCCCTCAGCATTTTAATAGTCCTTCTCAGCAGCTGTTCCGGTATAAATTCATCTTTCTTTAATATAGGTGACCAGATTTATATATGGTATTCCAGATGGAGCTTTAGCAGGTCCTTGTAAAATAACAGTAATATTTTGTAATATCAAGTAGAATTATCTTTCTCTTTATAGTCTCTACACCTTCTTCATGGTGTATTAGTTTGATACACATTAGATATCCCATAAACAAGACCTGTAAAACATATACGTATGTTACGCAAGCATAACAAGCATGTATATGCTTGTTATGCGAGCATAACGAGAACATTTATTGGAAAAAAAATGAATACTAAGCCTTTAACTGAAGTCCCTGTTAAATATACATTTTTCCTGAAAAGAATCATGATACTGTTTTTTGACGGAAGCTACACATTAGAACTAGAGAAAAATATTGAACAGTTTGCTGTTTAAAGTTGTGGTTTTGCCAAGACTAAGATGTTTCCCTGGAAGTATTCTGATTTCTGACCAACTCTATTATAAATACTTACCTGGGGAGCTGAAGGATCTGGACGTTTTGCATACTAAGCAGCATTGGTCTCCAAAGATTTTATTGCGAGTAGAATATCTTGCAGGGTTTGATCCTAAAGGAACTATATATATCTCTATAGTATCTACAGAATAAAATTCCAGTGCTGAATAAGTCTCTGAAGACGGACGGAAATGAGAGAACAGTTTCCATCAAAGTAAGAATACAAGCTAAAGACTATCTTATGGATCCATGATCCAGAATAGTCAGTCCCATACTATTACATTTATAGCTTGGGGGTCAACATCCCTTAGTCTGATAAACTAGATAGGTACAAGAATTCACAGTTTTACCAGTCAAGACAGATTGTGCAAGATATGAACTAGAACTAAAAATATAGTGTGACTAGAAGCTTGCCCTAAAAGTTATTCAAGAATAAAAGAGCTACCTTGGAAGAGAGATAAAAATTGCATTCAGAATATCTTCTACTAGAAAATACCAGTCACATTTTTTCTGTTTTCATTAAACAGAGAAAAATGTAAAATTCGTTTATAAGTATCTGAAAAACGAAATTGGAACAATACTTTAAAAAAGGAAATGAGTAAAAATCACCAGTGTTGAGGAGATGGAGTATTGCTTGAAAATACATTAATATAATTATTTCCTTTGATTCATCTGGTGCTTTCAAGACATTCTATAAGTCAAGCAAGTAGTTGTTTTCTGGAGCAATGGATAACTGTAATATCATCTCTAACATTGTATGGCAGATGCTGGCTTTTAAAACAGTGGCTTCTGTAAAAGCAGGATTTGGTGGAATCTTATTCCATGAGTGTTCCTGTTTGGCCACGTTATGAACGAATTATTAACATTCATATTCAGTAAGTCACACGTTTTGTCCCACCTACAGGTTTCAAAATTGGGGTATTGTATCAGTTTTGCTGCACGTGCAATATGGAATTAATCTATAAAAGTACTGATATAAAAATCTGATTTAGAGTGGTGTGGCTGAATGTTCAGAACTATTCAGAGTCTGAGATGAAGTATTCAAAGTCTAGAAAGATATTTCTGACTGCTGCACGGGATGCTTTTTCAAAGATTTGTGAACAGTCCAGACCTCTTGACTAACTGCTGCACGCTACCCAACCAGATCATATTTGTGCTGAGTGGGCATATTCTTCGCACAAAGGCAACTCAATTCATTCCACCACTTTGAAGTCCAAAGCAACATAAACATTGCTGTATCTCCACCACATTCTCTTCACTTCTGTGTGACAGAAACTTTCTCTCCTGAAGTTTACTGTTGTACAAAAAGGAGAGTCCTACCAATAGGAGGGATCAAGCTCAAAATTGGTAATTTTTAAATTGCCTTACATTTGTTAACTGTTTAATCAGCACTTGTTTGATATTAAATGAAAGAAAATAATTTAAGCAATAAAATTCTTCCATTTCCTTTTTCTACTTTCCACCAAATCTATTTTGGTACATACTAAAATGCATTATCATTATTGCTACGTGGTGCATAACAACCGATGAAAATGGTCAGACTACAGAGCTTAACAATGCATAGTGAAGGATGTTTCTTTTTATTTTAGAATGTCTTTTATGACAACAGAGCATATTGATTAAACAACTGATAATGCTACATCATAAAACACTGAGATTCTTGGTACTTTATGAGGAATTAGCACTAAAAACTGCACTGGAGTTCTATCTGCATATAATCTTATTGAAAAAACCTGCAGTCAGAGTCTCATTATTACTTATTCTCTGAGATAACTAAGCAGTATGATGTACCTAATTTCACAGACAGACAAAAAATGAAAGAGAAGTCTAGTCAAATGTCTCTACCTTTCTGGTAATAACGATTTTTTTTAATTATTATTATTCTAATGTCATGTATGAGTTCACTATACTGAAAGAATGATTTTATGTTGCTTCAGTTCATTACCCTGTGCTGATCCTATCACAAGAATGTTATTCACTCCTTTCTTTGATAATTAATATTGATTGCATGTTAGTCTGTGAACAAGTAAAATGGCTTTCAGTCCCAGTCAATAGAAAATCTACTTAGAAATTTAATAGATATTTCTTTTCACATCTTTTAGCTTGCTTAATGGTGCACCTCTCTTGCCCAAAGCAGTTCTTATGGTAGTTAGAAGGTGATGAGTAGAGGAGGTAACTAGTTTTATTGTTGCCCATCTACAATTTCATTTGCTTGCTAATGCTTCCACCTGAATCTTTCCAAGCTGCTTTCCCTGAAAGAAGATACAACACGGGAAAATGAAAGAGAATGTGAATGGACTTTTTTGAAGCCCTGAAAGACCATTGTAGATCCAGTGTTTATTCGCACTTTTTCCTTTCAATATTCTGTTGAATCTACTATATTCTGACAATGGGAGCCCAACCAATATTCTTCTTGCTTTTCAGGAATGTCCCAATAATGTCAAATTAAAAAAAAAAAAAAAAAAAAAAAAAAAAAAAAAAATTGTTCTGATCAAAGTAGAGGAGGGCTTGAACTAAAAACACAGGTCTGAGATTCCTGAATTGTATTAGCATAAGCCTCTGACTCCTAAATTTTCATCTTAGTTCCATCATGACACTGTTGGAAAATGTATAACTCATTATACAAAGCAATTATCTGAATAAACCAAACTGGCAGGCCAGACTATTTCACATTACAGAGAGAAAAGGACAGGAGAAAATGTGGAAAAATAAGTTTAAAAATTTACAGATCAAATATCATAAAGCAAGGCGTAAAGTGATTAGTAGTAGAGAATTGTTTTACTTTATCATTTAAGAGTTCTATATTTTTAAACAGAAAATTGTCCAGCTACATAAATTTAGAAACCAAGGCATGCATCTAATGGGTTGATAACAACAGCTTTAGAGTTCAAGAAAGACCAAAACCCTGCCTTTGAAAACAGAGAATAAGGAGGTCCTAAAATTATGTCTGTTTTGCCAAGCGCAGATTTGAAACAGAGTCCTAGAAGACTGTGTCACTTCATTTAAATGTCAGAGAATGGTAGTCACCTGCTAAGCTGAGCAACCATCATCCCTAAAAAAAAATTACATTAAAGTATATTTAAGTAGACAACAGACACAGAATGAAAAAGAACATTAATTAATGGAAGATACATTTTAATAATCGTGTTTACCACCAATGGCTATTTCCTCACAAGAACACCCTCATTTTACGAATGTATTTTCTATTAACCTATATACTGAAGAAATCGAATGGGTATGCTGCAGATTTGGAGTGACATTTACATTCCTAACAGTGGAGCATGTCTGTTGGTTACTGTGTATGAGCATGGTTAAGATACTTCTTGCCTTTAAGAGCATGCTTGTTTCTGATTTCCCCACAGATATAGACCAGTGAGATATTGAACCAAAGGCATCCAGCTAGGCAGAAAACAGTCCTGATAAAAAGTAGCATAGATGAAAAAGGTAGAGGAAAAATGATACAGCAACATATAGCACAGATACGATTTTGGTTTGAGGGGGTAGCAGTGATAGACAGGCACCAGAACACCTGGCTGGCCACAGTTCCCCGGGGGCATGCTGCAAATAGCTGACCTAATTGCAGGTGCTGGGATTGCTGTTAAAGTCAGCAATTGCCAGCAGTTTCCAGAGAATAGTATCTAAGGAATTTTTTTAATTCCAAATTGCGGCAGAGTCAGTTCAAACGTTGTCATCAGCAGTAATTTTTTACATTCACTTTACTGGTTTTATATACATGCTATTCTCTTTTACTCTGCCAGCAAACTGGCTAATCTGCCAACAGAAATACTGACATGGGAGGAAAGAAAGAACAAGAGCTGCCTGCCAGGTGGTGTCATGTGAGAGCAAAAAGCCTCTGAAGATAGAGCCACAACAGAAGTTAGGTGGCCCTCCAGCTATTTCTAGCTTGGTCATGGTCCTCCAAAGCACATTAAAAAAGTCCTGAATTAAAATTCTCAGGTGAGGACCATAATGCTTTTATGAAGTTCCACACCAAATAAAAGGAATCAACGTATTTCCTAAAGAAATATAATTTTCTAAATTCACCCACAGATTTTATAACTAGAGGGTGTAGTTAAGAACAGCCATTCTGAGTTAATGAATATCATGGAATTTCAAGGAGTAATTTATTATCTAAAAACATAATATGGATGAGCTAAAACAGTTTAGAAAAACTAATTGGCTTGACTTAAATTCTCTATGGAGTAGTTGATACACATCCTCTATAGATCAAATATTTCAGAGATTAATTATTCTTACTGTTAGAATATGTGTCTTATTTCTAGTCTTGATTTGTAAAACTTTAGGTTCACTCTTGATACATCTATCTGTAATGGAGCAAACAGCCAGATCTTTCAAGCTCTCCTGAAGCAAATATTCCTCTGCCTTGGAAAGAATAAATTTGAATTTGTAACTTAGCACACCCCTATTAAATAGATTTAGGACTAATAAATAACTATGCTTTGCAAATTCTATCCAGTGGAAAAGCATGTCTAATTTCACATGGAAAAATAAGAGAGGTGATGCATGGAGGTTCAGAGATTAGGCTGTTCCTACAAGAAACCCAGGATGCTTTTCGTTAAAGAAATGTCAAACATTCCTGTAATTTTAGTTAATCCTAAAAAATGTAAATATATGATGCATGTGCTCATGGACATGTTTTTTTCCTAGACAATTAAAAATAATTGTGGGACTGAAATGTAATGAATAGTACTTTGCTAGGAGGATAGTGAATCTATCTATTAGGAAGCCAATGCTGTCCAAACGAAAGAAGAGTTCACAGGCTATTACTGGACATCAGAGACTAAATGTTTTTCCACTTCTTACTTTCTGCTTTTCATTTTGTTGTAGCTGTTTGTGTAGCTACTTCCCTTGCCACCCACGTATTTGCCCTCTGAATCCAGATACAGAAAAGTGCATCAGATGACCTCTGTGTAATGGTGTGGCTGCATGTACACTCACTGGTACTGCAAGCTGTGGGACTGAAATGGAGAATTTTTGCTTTAAAATACTAAACAATTTAGGGAAAATATTTTAAAATATACTGAATGAAATGTGATGAAGTGGCAATTACTAAAAATTAGGCTTCGAAGTTGAGCCATTTCTGTGCAGAAGTGTTGGAATATTAATTCTGAAGTCTATGAGTCCAAGTAGATCCACAGTGAGAGGAAATCCTTAGCTCTTTAAAGTAAATATTTTCAATATAGATACCAGTAGGACTCAAAATTTTTAAAGCAAATTTAAAAGATCTTTGAGATGCCTGTAAGCTGCTGAGAAAGCTGAGACAAAAAAGTTCTAAAGGAACACCCATATTTGCAGAGAAAAAATGCACCAAATTTTATCTTTTATTATTTGGATTTAAACTGATACAGCCAGTCTCAAGATGAGCATTTGTAGTGGTTAAAGAGTGTGGGAGCTTCAACTGCTTGAGTTTAGTACAATATAGCACTTAAGAAAGCTTACCAATACAAAAGTCTGCCATCTGACAACAGGATTTTTATCCTGCTATCTGAATATTCAGACACTCTTCTGAGAACAAAAAATTTATCCTGAGAAGAAGAAGATAAGGCTATGAATCAGCTGGTAGGTTTTTTAGCCAATGAAAATATTGACTGAACCATCACTCTTGGATTTTGTACTGCAAATATACTTGCATCCAAATCAACTGTTATTAAGCAAAGAGCTTATTGAACTCATTGCTAAACAAAGAAATCTCAGCGTACATATCTCCAGAATTTATAGGCTTGCAGCAGGACTAGTGAAATACCATTATTTGTTTCATCATCATCTTGTGTCACGGAGAAAAATATTATTTTTTTCATACATAGTTATCAATTTTCTTCAGTCTCAAATAAAGTATTTTTCTGTCAGTTGTATAAGCTGACATGAAGTTGTTCACGGTATTTTACTAGGCAAAACTGCAATTATCAGTGTGTGTAACAAGTGAAACAAATTTTTACCAACAGAAAAAGCTTTTTCTGTCTAAATTAGGGTGTCACATTTACCTCAAATCTGAATTTTTTTAGTTTTTAAATACCAGCATGATATAAAAGTGAGCACTGAACTCCAGCACTGCCCCACTGATACGTTGAATGCTGAAAATTAGTACCCGTCTTCCCATCAAGAACTGTAAATCTACTGTCACGTGTGGTATTTGGAAAGTTGTTTGCTGGCTCAAGTGTCTTATCATAAAACAGTTTTCAATTCAGTGTACTGACATTTTAATTTGTCTGTTCTTTACTGCTCAGAATTAAGGAAGGGGCATCATTCCAAGATATTTCTCCAATATCATTTAGAAGCAACATGTCTTTTGACCTCTGAATTAAGCTGCAAATCTCTTTGCATACACAGTATTTTGCAGTGCTGAGTTACTCCTTCCATTAAATCTGCAGCTGGTTTACTTCGCCACAGAGAAAATGCAACCACTTGTTCAGCAAAAAGGAGTTTACCGTGAAATAAATTACTGTTTTTTCAAGGAAATTAAAGGTTTATGGAACACCTTGATTCAATGTAGAGCTGTATTGCTATTCTAGAACCTGCTAGTCGGCTCAGCATAAAGTGTCTTCAATTATTTTTAGTTACATACATAACAAGGAATGTCAAGGTCAAAGTTTCTGTCAGGAATGAAATTATGTGAAATTACTTAGAGTTTATTTACTCCTCATAGTCACGTTGAATGTTATCTATTATGCCTACCATATGTGTGACCATTAAACATCTGACCAAAGACCTTTCAAAGCATCTTAATTTCCATTATCTTTGGAAAACAGCCTCAGTCCTATGAAAAGACCCTTGTAATCAAGCATTAGCACCTAGAAGATTCTTCATTACAGTGGGATTGTCCCTGGAAATTGGGCTTAAAATAAATGTGTATTTTTAACCAAGATAATGTGCTCAGGGACACATAGGTCATGACCAAAAGTGGGTATTTGATAATCATGATGAAGTGAAAATAATTCATGAAAAAAGAAGGAGTGGAAAAGATTGAGGCAGAGAAAAAAAAGTGGAGGCATCTCATCAGAACTCTTAACTCAAAAGAATGTTATTTATCCTTACAGAAAAGTCCTATGAAACTTTAATGGAAATATTGCAAGAATGGCTTGGTCTTGTTCGTACTAAAGTCAACAACAAAGTTGAAATTATTTTTCAAGGAGGTAGGAATAAATGCCTATGTTATTTCCCTAAGTAACTTGTGTATAGAGTAATAGCAATGAACAACACTGTTTTCTTTCTAGAAGTTTGAGACAGACCCGGAGTTGGGCCAATCATTGTCTCTCTGTTGTCTCTCCAGTAGGGAGAGCTCCATTCACTCTGTTCTCTGCCTTTTCATCATTCAGAAACTAAATGGCATCGAACTTCTTGGAGGTCGTTTAATCTCTCATGGCCACATGTAAGAAAATTGACCTTACCTTCTTTAATGTCTAAAGATTGGTCAAGAGCAGTGGTACGGAACATGATCTGCCCCAGTGTTTATACATACAAATTAAGAAAAAAAGGTATTTGTTAGGTCACATATATACATGGGGCTGTAGCCCAATAAACAAGTTCCTGTAGAGTTCTTGTAGAGGTTTTGTTCAGGCTTTTTTTTTTTTTTTTTTTTTTTTTTTTTTTTTTTTTTTTTTTTTTTTTACTGAAACATCTAGTTATTCCAAAAGCTTTGTCTTAAAAGTACTCAGCCAGGCTGTCATAGTTTGGGGCAGACAGGATCTACTGGCTTGGAACTGGAATAGACATGATAGGATTATCAAGGACCATGAGGGAGAAGGAAAGGTTGCATTTCTTCTCCTTTGTATAATCTGTAAAACAGGATGTCCCACATAGGTTCTTTTACTGAATATTTTACATTGAGAAAAAGTCTAAGATATGTATGTGGTCCCAATTAATGTCATAATGCAACATTGAATCAATGTGTCTATGCTAGAGTCTTCTCAGTGGGTATGACACAGTCAGTATGGAATTTCTCTCATGTATAAACTGCAAACATTTTAATGCGTAGACATCAGTCAATTAAAAGAATAGACTGCAAGTAGGTGGTTTTTAAGACCTTAGTTGCCCTCTGAGTAAACAGACAGTCATTTTCTATCACCATCTAATTGTTCTTTCATGGAAGAGAGAGGAAAGACATCAAGGAATGGATCTGAACACCTTTAACTCTGAGGCTCCAATGAAAGTCTTATGCAAAATGAGGTATTTCAAAAGAAGCATGTTGTGTCATCTACTGCACTCACGCAAGTTTCTTATGACTATGCCTTACAGAATGCACTGTTCTGTAACAAACCTACTAAGGTAAAAAGCCATCTGTAGCTTGTCAAGATTCAGATAAAGCCAACAGAAGAAGTAGCTTTTGCTTACTGGTAAGAATGAGGCATTCTGCAGAAGCACTTTCTTCATCAGTACATGGTAGGTTGACCCTGGCCAGTGGCTACACAACACATAGCTGCTCACTCATCCTCCGCCCTGCAACAGGATGGGGGAGAGAATAGCAAGGGCAAAAATGAGAAAACTCTTGAGTCAGGCTAAAGACAATTTAATACGTGAAGGAAAGAGGAAGAAAAAAATAAAAAGTACACAAAACAAATGATATTAAGGCATTCACTCATTGTCTCCTACAAGCAGACTGATGCTCAGTCAGCCTCCAAGAAATCGCTACCTCCACCAAAATTCCCTCTCCTCTTTTTTTTTTTTTTTTTAAACATAGTGTTATATGTTCCTGGGTATGTCCTGGCTGTTTACCTTTCAAACTCCTTGCCCACCCCCAGCCTACCTTCTATGCAAGGCAAAGTGGGAAACAGAGAAAGCTGTGAGGCTGTGCAAATACTGTTAAGCCTGAACACTGGTGTGTTATCAACACTATTTTAACCACAAATCCAGAATACTGCAGCATAGGGGCTACTGTTAGGAAAATTTACTCCTTCCCAGCCAAAACCAGTATGCAGTCTTACCCTTTTCCTTTCTAAAATCAACCCTTGTATTTCTTCTCAGCACACCCATTTTGTCATTTAGCTGGGTTAGCAGGGAAATGTGATAATTCTAAAAGATTCTAGGGCCACCTTCACCTTCTGTAGGTATCCCACCTATATCTAGATAAGTCAGTGATATAGATCACTACGTCAAGATATGGATCTCTGGTTAAGATTAATTATTTTCTCCATCATCGGTCTTAGAAATGCTGCTGGACCTTAATATAAATTAAATGGACCACTAAAACTAACATGCCTGATAGAGTGTAGAGAAGGCAGTTGGCTTCTGGAATCTGGGAAGTCAAAAGCATCTCCAAATATCACTTGGTAAGTCAAGTTTCATTACATATTGGCCATCACCCAAGCCCAGTAGCATTTCATTAATCTGAGGTATTGGATGTACATCTGAACCAGATATTACATTTAGCTTCCAGAAATCAATACAGAAATCAGATATGCTGGTAAGATTCCGGAACTAATGTAATTAGGCTGCAGCATTCTCTGTGTAATGCTGTAGTGACTAACTGTAGCATCTTCCATAATTTGCCTTTTACTATGTTCCATAACTGTCCAAGATCTGAGTCATTTGTAAAACTCTTCCAGGTTCAGGTGTTTCTGCTATAGAAATAATCACATCCAGAAGCTTTTAATTAGCTATCTAACTTCTCCATGCTGGCCAAGAGCTGAGTAATCCCAAATGATATTTCTGGTCCTTTAATCAGATTTCTGAGGTTCCAGCTGCTTCTGAAACAAGCCACTTGCCATGTGTCTTCTATGTCTACCACTGTTTCAGGATAGTGACATGATAAATCTGAGTCCTTCACCATTTTTTCACCAGCAAAGTCTTTTCCTAAATTTCCCTACACGCCCATAACTTCAAAAGTCTTTAGACCACTAATTGATTTTCTCCAATAGAAAACAGCAATATCTGATTGCCTATTTCTCTATCAATAACAGGATAATCTTATTAAAAACTTGCTCTGAGTACTGCTGCTGAGTGTAGTTTTTTTACAGTGAAAGAATTGAATTTTTTTTAATTTTATTTTGTCCTGATACATGTTTTATAACATTCTGATTTGTCGTCCCTTGTTTCTCTCAGGATTCCTGAAGGTGGGTCAGCAGTGCCTGCAGGTTGTTTTCTAGTGAATAACATAAAGGTTGAAAACTCTGCAAAATCTTCCAAATATTGAAGATCTTACTGATTCTGCCATTCAATAATCATCTACTTTTGAAACGTTTTGTTTAGTGTACATTTGCACCATGCAGACACGGTGTCATGGACAAAAAAAACAACCAAACAACAAAATGAAACAAACCCACAAACAAACAAACAAAACCTCCCTAGCCCTCCCTCCCCCCCAAAAAAACCCCAAACTTAAATTGTGAGCACTAAGCAGATAATTGAGTGTATGTGTATGGGGAAGGTGAATATCCAAACCTGAAGCAAACACTGACACTAAACGAACCTGATGTAGGGGCAGCATGGTGAAAACTGAAGGGGTGTCAAAACAGCCTTTGCAATGGTGTCTCAACTACTCATGGCCCCAGTTACCCAGGGGCTGGCACTCAGCTAATGCAGTGGACACAGCCCTGGGGTTGTTTGCTCCCTCCAAGGGACTGTCACGTTCCAGCCTGGGGCACCAGTGAGGAACTGGTAGGAATTCCAGTAGGCTCCAGGTGAGTATAGCCAAGAATCTAAATTTTTCTACTAAATGTATTTAGGGATGCAAGTACTGGAGATAGGATGTGCCAGAACCGACTTTTGTAAATCTGTCTGTGACTCAGCCTGTAGGCACCTGATTTTCCTGATGTGGAGGTTTCTTGTACATGTTTCCTGTTTCTTGTCCAAAGACACACCATTATAACTACCTCTGTTACTGTAATCTTAGCTGGCAACATATCAGAAAAGAGATTAGCAAATTCAAAATTAGTTACTCTTTTTCTATAGCTGGAACATCAGATTGCTTCAAGTGAAAAAAATAAACCATTATTACTCTCTACACCTGGTAACACTAGAGAGCCAAAACAGCCATAGGGCTCAGGTAAGTAGCTGAATAATGTGCTAGAGAGGGTTTTCAATCTCATATATCTTCAACAGAAGTGTTAACTAAATCCCATTAATGGTATCAAATTTTGCTTTCAATTATATCTGTGAAACCTAACAGAGAGAATAGCATGTGCAGAGACACTAATTTGCCAGTAAATATATGAGAGCCTGAAAGGATATCTCGTGTCTGAGATCTCAGGCTGAGCATGCAGGCCTGCAGCTGGGAAGATTTTTGTATTTTGCCTAGAACATAAGCAAATATGACACAGAGTCACTGATCACAAAAAAGTCCTATCATGATGCTATTACACTGACAGATGTCAAGACTGTTCTACAACTCAGGAAATAAAGATAGCCTTGTTGTCTCATGGTCATTGCATTACAGCTTAAATTAAATAACATGTGTCATGAACCCAGCTCATATCTCAAAAAAATCTACATTTTCTGAACTATTACATCATCACTTCAAAATTGGCTTGTTTACTGAGAGTAGAATAAAACTTGCTGTTTCTAAGAAATGGCAAATACTAGCCTGGATATATTTTGTAGCCCCTCTGAAATCGCCTGGAGAGTATATTTCAGAAACTCACATAGAAAAGAATGAAAAGACTGCTGTGCTGCCATTAAATAAGAAACCATATTGTAAATCTAACATACTGTTTCCATGATTAAGGTGAGATTTCTCAAAGATGCTGGAAGATTGGAAATTAAGAGACACTTACCTGCTGAATTAGGTCAAAAAAAGGAAAAATGGCTCCTGTAGTACATGGCTAATCCTTTGCTATCACACATTGCTGTAATATTTCACTTTAAAGTTACCTAGAGAAAATATTTGCAAAGTTATTAACATTTGTAGTACGAAACTCCCATGACAGCACTGCAGGGAAGTTTTGATGCAGTTGCTTGTATCTTTTCACAGAGCTCTGCACTGTGGATTCCAATGATTTTATAACACTTTTAGCATGTGCTAGGAAAAAAAAAAGAAAAGAAAACATATTCCATCAACTTATATTGACAGTTGCAAAGATCTCATTGCAGAGACCTTGTAAATCTAAACCCCAAGTGTTTAAAATGCAATAAAAAAAGATTTCCATATGTTATTATTTAGGAGAACATGATTTTTGAAGGTGTAAGTTTGGGCATCTTGAGTAAACAGAACTCTTCCATTTCCTGGAAATCAATTTTATTTTACAGAAACATTTGTACGTATTGATAGAAATGCCATACAGAAACAGCCAATTACAGACAATAACGGAATCAAAGAACAGAAGACAAACTTTAGGAATACATAAAAAAAGAAGAATGTTGAAGACTGGAAGTTGAACTGCAAGCTCAAAGACATTACACAGGAGTAACTTAGGGAGAAATATATTCAGACAAGTACTCACAAATGAATGACCTTATAGAGTCAGTCACAACAGAACCAGAAGTGCATGAAAAGAGGAGTGTGTTCAGCTTCCAGCCCTCCTTGAAAGGCGTTCTGAGTGCACTGTCAGATGCTGCCACCTCTGATCTTCCCCACAGGGGACTGAGGCATCTGCACTGAAGGTCATCTCAGACAGCTCCAGCCCCACAGCCCTGTACCAGGCACCTCTGGCAACAGCTAAGGGATGCAAAAGAGCTGTGGGGGCCTCCACCCACACATCTTCTCATTGGCTTGGGAGCTGCATTTAAGCTCCTGCTTTGGCTTTTCTTTCTTGTATTCTGCCTTCTAGGCATATGTGTGCCTCATCTGCCATGTTGCTAATCCTCGCTTCACCTCAACTGGGCTTGTTGATTTGGCTTCTTGGTTTGACCTCAGACCTGCCCCGTTGCTACAGGCTTTTGCAGCAGTCACTGAGTTGTGGCTGGCTCCAGTTACTGCTGTGGGACTTGCTCTACTTTTCTGAAGTGCTTAAAGGCTGTATTGTTTCCCAGTGAGCCTACCTGGCCATCATCCTCAGTTCCTCGCTTGTCCTCTGTTGAAGAGGAACTCAACTCTGGATGCTCCCTACCACCTTCCCGATAAGTAAGTGTTTCAGATATGTATTGAATTAGTATGTGTATTGAATTCAGAGCCTATTGAATCAGTGGGGAGGCCACCAAGCTGCAAAATGACTAGGAAACCACTGAAGCTTTAGTTCTGTGGTACAACTTAAGGAATGTGGAAGTAGCTTTTTTAAATGCCAAGATGTAAATAATGTGCCAACAAGTGAGGTATTTAACGTACGTAAGATATGCTGCAAGGTGGAAAATGATAAACATTAGCATCTAAGAAGTAGGATTTCAGTTACCGCTTTGTTCTCTTCAGTTATTAATTATGCAACATAATAACATGGCAAAATATTCTTACTATAAATAGTCAAAGGAGATAACACAAACGTGCATTTGCAACACTTAAATTTTACAGGCATAGGTATGGGTCTATGTAACTGCATAGGCCACTAAGGTCTGTATATAGACATAAGAGGTAAAGGATTTATCCGTTAGCCTTTGTCATCATTACACACCTAAATGTTTAAGGGCACTTCAGAATATGCCTTTTGTGGATGTAATGCTAACATCTGAATAGAAACAAACTTGTAAATAAAAACCTTAAAACACTGATATTAGCACTATAATGTATACCCCAAAGGAGACAGACTTGGTCAGTATTAGAAGATTCTGAATACTTGACATAATTATCTCCTGTAGATTTGTCCTGCAATGCTTGCAAATACTCTAGGTTTTGAAGACAAAGAATGTGGTGAACCACAGATAGGCTTTTAATTGTAACGTTCGAATTGTGGTTTATAATAATGAATGCAGCTGTAAGTACTATAAGTACTCAGTGAAGTTTAGAAGCTATTTCTTCCCCTTTATGTCACATGGAGAATCTGTTTAGCTACTTATCAACTTAGATATTTCTATTCCTGCAAGTCGTCTTTTTCTAAGTGGAAAAGATGCTCAGATTCAGGAGGCACTTTGTGCATGTTAGAGTTGTCATCTAAGAGTAAGTTTATTAAAGTCTAAATAAGATCATATAATCAGCTGCTTATACTACCAGCAAAGAGGTATGAAAATCAAAGGGAAGCAGAAATCTGAACAAGCTGTGTATAGTCTCTGCAAATGTTCTTGTGTTACACTCCAGCTGAATTTTGCTTCTGGTTAAGAAACTGTAGGGATCAGTCATCATTAAAACTGCAGAAAGCAAGCTGAGCAAGCCACTGCAGCATTAGCCTTTGCTCACCCAGCTGAAACCACAGCACTACAGGTGCTGACATTTCTTTTCATTCATCTGTGCCTCTGTTACTTCTCAGTAGGCCACCCACTGTTTGCTTGCATATTGCTGTATATGCACATTGGAGATTATGCACTATCATGCTCTATTTCTCTAAATTTTCCTTTAAATAAAAAAGCCCTGAGGCTTTCTAGGTGCATGGCTTTCAACCAATATAAAGCTTGGATTAATTATGCCTATAAATTAATCTCTCTCTGATAAGTGTTTCTCAGTTTAACACATGCATATTGTCTAAAATGACAAGTTTACCACCTGTTGGTTCTACTAAGTAGTACTGGTGTCAGTGTAAGTACTGTTTGCCTATCAGAAAGATTCAGATTATTAGAAGTGTGGTGAAACTCAAAATTATTGAGTCGGTCAGACAATATTCTCAAAAGTTAAGTTTTTCTATCAAGAAGCTATTATCCTGGAACAAGTATAGAAAATGAACTACACTGCATCTCCCCGTGTGACAAAATCTTCATGTTTTATGAGAGAAGTAGTTAGGGTGGCTGGTATTATGCTACTATTACTACTACTAATTAGCCATTAGTAAAAAAGTCAAAAGGGTTAACTGAAAAATGAATGCAGGCTGAAAGAATAAACATATTCAGCTGCCTGACTTTAAAAAATTCCATTGCAGTATTTCTGCATTTCTGACAAGGAAAATGAATGTGTTAGTCAAATCTGGACAGTGAAGTGGCCACCACCAGCCTGTATTTGCACCAACGATGGAGGATTTTAGGTTTTTATTTGTTAGATTTTCTCACAGTCACGTTCAAATGTGTTTATGGGGCTTGTACATATGTATATCTTGCAGAACTGCCCATGCTTCAGTGCATTGAATCCATCCTTCCCATACAAGGAGAACCTTGTGTATTAGGGTTTAGGCAGAGGGAAGGTTCAATTGCAAATAATCACTTTTTGTCCAGCTGACTAGGATTTGGATTATAAAAGGCATTAGTGCCAATGCCTGCCTGATGTTCTCACTTCTCTGGCTTTTTGTTAGGACATTTCTCTCACTTGCAGATTAGAGACTGAAATTTTACTTGTTTTCCTACTTTGAACACTGTTGTAGCCTGGAGTGTCAGAATGATGCTGAGCTTGGCTTTCTGGTCATGTTTCTCACACCAGCAATCAAAGCAGGTAAGAATCTCTCACTGAGAGTACAGTGTGGCTATCAAGGCACACAAACAAGATCCGTATATATCGCGTGATGAAGAAAAGCAAGCTGAGGTGTCCGTGTCAGACTAATAGTGGTGGAATATAAATTTGTAAAGGCACATTTACCTTTCTTCCAGCAAAGATGCTGTGGGTCTAAACTAGCAGTGACCTTGGCACTTGGCTGAGTCGGCAAACTGGAACCCAAACTAGTGTACATTTTAGAGGCAGTGATGTGTAATCTTTCAGATTCTCTATGCCTCCAACTATGTAAATGTTAATATAATTAGCTTCTAACTTTCCTCTATTCATAAAGAAACATAGCAGCTGTTTATTCATTGTTGATCTGCTAAGAAAATGAATCAGTAATTGATTTTTTTCTAAATATGTATATAATTCAAAGAAGTCTGCTGGTTTTACAAATGCAGGGACTGGAGTAATCTTCTCATTGACAGGCTGGTTGGATGGCTCTTACAGCTGCTGTGTACGCTTCTTCACATCACTCACTGTATGTGTAGCACCGGCACATGAAGGTATCAATATCCATTTGCATCCTTCTGAGCCATGAACCTGCTCAAGAATTTAGTATGATGATTATCTGTAAAACCTGGTAGCAGTGTACTTCATGATAAAGCAGCCTTAAAAGACCATATTTCAGAAAATTAACAGTCAAAGAGCTTTATACTGTGTAAGACTGCTTCAAAGACAATTCTGAAGGTTTGGGTTTTTTTCAAAGTTGAAATATTTGTGGCAGATATTAAATACTGGAGAGCTAAAGATCACTATGAAAAGAACTAGCTAACACATTGTCCTGTGAACTAACAGAAGAGGAAGGAAAATATATTAATCTCAATATAACATGTAACCTAGTTTTGTGATCAATACTGAATGATACCATACTACATAACTGTAAAGGCGTTGGATTGAAAACTCTAGAAAATGGGGGAGAGGAAGCTCTGACTGGTGTTGTAAAAGCATTTTTGTCATTGCTTTATATCACACATTAAACTGATACTTAACATCAACTTTAAAAAGGAACTTTCCAGACCCATTTCTGAATCCTACAGAAGTCATCCCATTAAGCAACTCTAGCTCTTCTAGAGATTTTTCTCATGACTAAAACACAATTAACATATAAGGAGTACTACAATACTGATGTCAGTCTTAAAATGTGTAGATTAGAGATCTGTTTGACGCATTCTAAATGGTTCAAAGAACAAACAACAGGAAAAGAAAGTCATTACTGATTTCTGTGGGGATGCTTCATAAAACTTTTAGGATGTTTTTTATTATTCCAGCAAAATCCTTCCTCCTAATATCAAAGTGAATAAGATTTGACAGGTAGAATTAGTAATAACTAATGTTCTTTCTTTCATTTTCAAGAATCACTGAATAGTTATCTATGCTTTGAATTCTAAGTGCCTAATTAACGGGATACCCAACCTTCTAATATTACTTAGATACAAGAACTAATAATTTATGTGCATTAAGAGGAACATATTAACTAAATCACCAAAAGCTCAAGCTTACAAATGATTCTTTCGCATCATATCCATATACATCTATTAACAGCCTTGGAGCTTTGTATTTTCTATAGAAGTTTCTCTTTTTTTCCTCCCTTTACTGAGACTTTCTAATCTCTCAAACAGGCTTTTTTTGATATCTTGGTAGTACTTGGTGGTACTGTAAGAACTTTATTCTGTGTTCTTTTGTTGATTTTTTTTATTATATTTTTTTTCCCCACTTACTTTTCTTAGCAGAAAGGCTTACTGATAATTCTAGGAAATAACTCTGAGAAATAACATTCACACCAAAAGAAAAGTGCAAAAGTGAAAGGGGAATAGGTGAAGGTTTTGTTAGGAACTGAGGCTTGGAAAGGAAAATAATCTTCTGAGGCCAAAGTTATATATGAAAATCTTTAGGACTGGGGAGAGATGGACATATAAAATAAAGAAAGAGAAGAGATTAGGTTCAGGAATAGAGCTATAGGATTGGGGATTTTGGAAACGTAAAAATGAATGAGAGTTTTTGGGTACTCCCTAATACTTCAAGAGCAAAATGAAGGAGTAGAGCCCAAGAACAGATGAAGGAAGGATGAAAGAAGCCCAGGCTTCAGAAGGCTAGAGGCTTTCAGAAAATTCTAGGATGAAAGACGTGTTTACACCTAGCTCTGTGAGCCTGCAGTCCTCCCAGACTTCAAAATGGGTTTAAGGAACTGCTGAGATACATCTCTAGACAAAGGTGCTGCGGCCTGATGAGAGACAGAAACAAAGGGAAGACTGAAAAAAAGCCATGATCCTACCCTGGGTTTGAAGAATCCTGATGTTTGGTGATACTCTAAAGAAATAACTCATTGAGCTGATCTATATGATCAGTGATGATATGCTTGATCTGTTTTGTCTGGTAAAATGAAATATAGATAACTTGTCCAAATACAAGATCTTTCTCTTGAGTCTGAAAGGATCAAAGACTAGTTTCATGTCAAATATATTTAAGTGAAATGTTGGAGGGAGCGTAGCCTTCAACAGGAAGACTTGAACTCGAATATCTGTTATCGAAAGCCTTAGCTTATTGAATCAATTTTCCTTGATCTTTCACTGAAATGAAGTTATATATAAAGGTATTTGTTAACCATTTTTACACTATTATCCTTGTTTTTCAGCAGAGGATTTTGGCAAATTTCGACTTGTAAGTGAATATGTTGTGCTAAGGCTGTCCTGCACGTTTTGCAGGAGTTTTAACAGTTTTAATAGTTTAGTAAAGCAGCACATACCAAACTGGAGCTATGATGTGAGGGCAGGAAGAGCAGACAAGGTGTAAAGCACTGCAACATGCTCTTATCAAGCTGTTATTGTTATTCAGCACAAACGTGTTCAATTTGACTGAAATAGGGTGTGGATCAAGAGGTACATCTGAATTTATATCTATCTGCTTGTGTTAGTTACACAGACCATTCCTGTCCCACCTCCTATGTTTTTCCTCCTAATAAACCTTATGAATCAAGCTAAAAGTGTAAGACATAAGCTTAAAACCTCTTCCATACACCAGTTCTAAGGTTCCAACAACTTTCCTTTTGCAGCATGTATTTAATAAGAGAGGAAATTAAGACACTGCAGAAGTTTGAAGTGAGTTGCTGGGTACTGAAGAATAGTATGCATTTTTTCTATGGATATGAGTACCAAAAGCTTTTCCTAATTCAATAGAAAATTCTTGTGTTCTGAGGTACAGGCTTTATGGAATTTAGAATTAAAAAAAAAAAAAAGGCTTTTGACTAT
This sequence comes from Pampusana beccarii, assembly GCA_013399365.1. Classification (NCBI taxonomy): domain Eukaryota; kingdom Metazoa; phylum Chordata; class Aves; order Columbiformes; family Columbidae; genus Pampusana; species Pampusana beccarii. The sequence continues at coordinate 105,640 of VWYH01005939.1, forward strand.
TCCTTCTAGGACTGAATCTGACAAACTGGATGAATTATTATTAATTTCTCAGTTTTGGAGACTAGAAGGAGAATTGTTATACTTCTGTTAGCAGAGCTAGCTCTGAACTGCTTTTTGTATTTGTAGGTGTATAGGCACTCGTTAGATTTCCAGCTCCAATTCTGAGTCACATGAACCTCAAACAAATTCAAGATTTTGATTTCAGTTAAGTAACTTGATACAGTTTCTTTCCTACAGATATTTAGGACTTCTAACACTACCAGCAGCAATTAAATAAGATCAGATGTTAGTGATAGAGACCACAAAAGAACTTGTGTATAGGCCTAAGGAACAGATATTTTGGTGTAGTACAGAACTAATTCCTAAGAACCCTGGTGGTATTACTGAGAATGTAATGAAGAACAAGAACTCCAAAGACATGGACCAACTATGTGCTGAAAGTCTATCCCAACAATGTTATTTGAACATCCAACTTTCCATGAAGTTTTCTGAAAGGTTAGTATCTGATCTCCTTTTTATCCTGCTAGTCTCTGACTCAGAGTTATGACATAGATCAGACAGACATCAGAAAACTGCAGGTGTAATTATCTTTTTCAACATGTATGCAAATCCCACCAATGTGAATGACTTTAGAGGACAGGATTTGGGTCCATGTTCAGAATTTTGTTTTCACCAGAAACAGTTATCTTTGGATTTAAAAAACGTTTTTGTTTTAAAATACAGTCCTTGAAGGGAAAGTCTGTGTTGTTTTTTTTTTTTTTTTGCTCTTCCTGTATACTGGGAAGGGATATAGAAATATATTACTTGTGCTGTGCTAAGAACTGGGTGAGAGGCAGTAGTGTTTAGATAGTGAAAAGCAGTTAAAATTTTGAGGGCTTTTTTTGTAATGTAAATCAGCAAAGAGGGAGGAAAATCGTTCAGCAATTCTTTCCTTCAAGGACTTACACCTCTTTGTAGGAAGAACCGCATAGGACTATCGTGGTATAAAATTCATGAACATCAATTAACTTCTCGCCACTGTGCAGGAACAATAATCAGACTGTGTTCCAGGGCCAAGAACCAATTTCCTCACCAGACTCCTTTGCAGAGGCTCAGTTCCTTGCTGTTTCCAGGGTCTGGCTGCCTTTTCCCTCTTCCTCCTCACAGATGGAACCACTCAATAGACTGAAGGAGCTACTGTTGCCTATTTTAGGAAGTGGCAGATAATAGATGCAATGAGAGTCCAACACCATTCTGAAGGACTCCAATACCATAGTTGGTGCTTAAAGTGATGGAAAGTGCCATATTCCAGCCTTCGGCTTTCTGCCCTTCTGTTTTCAGAGTATTTCTCCTTTTTGAGAGAAAGAACTGTGCCATGATATCACTTATTTCAGACACTCCAGGTGGACCTATAGAGCCAGGACATTCTCCAGTTGAGTTAAAGACACTGTCTTGCATGTGATAAAGTGGTGGTCACCTCCCCTGCAAAAGGTGTTTGTACTACACTGCCCCTGAACTCACAGCTGCAGGATTTTTCTACCAGAGTCAACCTCCCTCTGATCTTGTCCAAGCTCTGACCCAAAGCAACTGCTGACAACTGTATCCTACAGCTTTACTAAATACCCAAGTGTACCCTCGTACCAAATGAAACCTGGAGATGACACTTAATATCTTTATTTCCACTACATAGGTAGAAATAAATTCAGACTTTGTTCAGCGAGGAATAAAGTCAGACCTGAACTTGCCTGAACACAGGTGCAGACAGATTGCCTCACATCATATTGCATTGAATATTAGATGACTTATATTTGATAAGTTTTATTTGTTTTAATTAGGGAAGGCTAAGAAAGAATTAAGTAAATACTAAATGTTATGCCAAAACGAGTCCCAAGATGGACATTTGTATAAAATTATTATAAACAGCCTTGTAACACTGACAGCATTAAGAGCAGTTTAGGGAAGGCCTGGAAAAGGGAGTGTTTGGAGAAGAATAGTGAAGGGGTGGATAAATAAGGAAGAGGACAGGCATTAGCCAAGAAACCATGTTTCACTTGCCGTTTCAAAGTGATTTTTGTTGTTGTCGTTGTTTTTCCCCCAGCATACCTTTGCTAGGTATAAAATGGATTTCTACATGTAGATCTTTGTTCACTGATTTGTGTGGTACTTAGCCAGGAACCTTAAGTAATTGTTTTATATTTGATAGCACAATTTTGGTGCTACACACGTTTAGTGGTGATCCAGCTCATTGATTGCAGAGAACACACAACATCTCTGCTATTTATTTTCTGCCTCATAAAACTAGAACTTCAGTAATTTTTGAGAAAGAATATCCTTAATATAGGAGAATCTTGGTGATTATAAATTAATCTTAGGTGGAGAAATTTTACTTTAACAAAGTATGTAGTTTAGGGTGCTTTCTGTTCCATAATATTTTTTCTTTCATATTCCATACTTTCAGGAAATGCTGACAGGCTTTTTGGGGGGCTCCAGTTATAGTCTTGAAACATTCCCAAAGGCTTAGCAGCTAACCATCCCCTATAGATCTCTGCTCTCTGAATGTGCCATTTTCAGCTGTCTACTTCAGAAGCTTCATTTCCATATGCTCCAGATCCAAGTAATTCCGAATATACTTTCCCTGCTGAAATGAAAAATAATTTCCTGTCAAAAGTTTCCCAAGTAAGCATGATTATTTTTGGTAAAAAAAAAGAAATCCTAACTGAAAAGAAACTTCTTCCTTTATTTTTTTTTTTAAATCATTGTTTGCCATTTAGTTGTGAATGCCCTCTGTAATACATTGATCCCAAACTGAAATGGCATCAGTTAATTGCCTGTGCCTCTTTCCTAAAGTAAAAGTTCCTACTTGCTATCCTTCCCCTTGAAATACTGGAAATAGCAATAGAATTGCAAGAATCCACACTACTGATGACTACCACTGTGTTTGTTAGTACATGGATATAATTTAATGAGTTTCATTCCTCTAACTTACTAATGCAAAGAAGTTTCATTTAAATTTCAGCTTACTGGGCAAGAAGCACAAGGTAAAGGAGAAGTTTCACTCTTGAGATCAAAGAGATAAAACCCATATAGATGCTAATCCTAGGGTTTCCAGAGGCTGAATATCGGTCCTTAGCGAATGCATTAATTAACTGTTACTGGCAAGGCTACAAATTACTGTTTCAAAGATCATTTTTTCAACCTGTCATTTCTCTACAGTATAATGTACATGGAGACATTTTGTCTTTCTAACTTTGGTCCAGTGCTGATAGTGGAGCACTGTAAATGGGACAGCTGATTACCATCAGAAAGTTTACTGTTGTGTTTTGTAGATTTATATCTGCATGTTTAAACCACTAGAACTTAAAGCCAACCGCTACCCCATTGACAGAACTGCCAGACATCTGAGCTCTCCCAAGCAGTTTTTCCTATGAGGGATTGCTTTGGATGACCTTGAAGTCTGTTTGGGATTTCCAGATGTGCTGCAGCTCTGTGTCTTCTGTGCATCCAGGAAATCCCACACGCATTCACCATGAGGAGGTCAGTCCAAGGGCACATAAACTGCACAGAGATGTTCTTGAGAGCTGTCACACTGACTATGGCATTGCAGAAGAGTGGCTGGTCTGGGTTGTAGCAGACCCAGCAATGTTCAGAAGAGTGGAATGAGACACTGTGCTGCACATGTGCTGTAAGGTTGACATTCTGAAACCCTTTAGCTGATTACACTGCTGATAAGTTATGGCGATATGTACCTGAAAAACTGAGAAGGGGTTAAACTATTTTCTGGTATTTACAGGCTACCATAGAGGGAAAAGAATGAACTGTTCTCCATGTCTGTGGTACACAGGATGAAAAGGAATGGCCTTAAATTGCAGCAGAAGGCTTCCACTCAGACACTGTTTTCTTATGCGTAAGAACTGCAAAGCACTGAAATGGGTGGCTTAGGGACTCTGGAATTGTCATCACTGGAAATACTTAATGACAAGTTAAGCAAGCACCATCAGGAGACAGATCTTGCTTTAGAGAGTACACTAGGCTAGATGATCTCACCAGGTTCCTTCTAGGTTTATTTTCCTATGATTGTATGCATAGTAAGTCTGACATGTCCCAAAAGTTTCCAATTACTGTGCATGAACAGACCATCTGTGCAAAGCAATCTCAATATGCCTGATACTTCCTGGAAGCATTTTACTTACTGAAACAGAAATATAACAGCTCTACCCATTTATACAAATGTCTGTCCAGAGTCATTGGGAAAAAATCTGGTAGAGGCACCAATCCAAAAACGTTTTCTTTATTTACTTGGCATCACCTGTTGAATTTGAATAACACCTGATTCTCCCAAGAACAGTGTATGTTGGAGGTACCCAACATCCTGCAAGTGTAAAGTTGTAGTCATGCCTTTCCTTGAAAATCCCATCCTGTGAGCTCTTAAGGGAAAAGATTGCCCTTAGTCAGACATGCAAAGTGGTATTTGTATGACTGTTTCCAGGATCAGGTCTATAACAAGAATTCTTGTTACTGTACTGAAATAGTTTTTGTTTAAGAAATGTATTTTCTCTAAACTTTTCCTCATGGAAGGAAAAAATACATCTAAAGCTAAATTACAGTACTAGTGGATGGTATTTGCTGTCTGTAACTACAGTGCCAACATGATAGGCAGTCATTTGTAAGCACCTGAACTGAATGGTTGAATGTGGGATCAAAGCCCTTAAGCAAATTGAAATTCCTCAGCTTCAAAAAAGGTGAGGTTGAAAATAAAAATCTCTCTTGGATAAACCACTTATCATGGAAGGCTGTGTGGGTGAAGACCATGATGTTATGGATATTTGAGAGCCAGTGAATCAAATCTTAAATCCTACCAAGATACTTTTGAACCTTTTTTAAAGTGATAAGCATGCCTCCAGCTTGTATAATTCCTGCAGAGTTGCGTTATTCTTATAGACATCAATATTATAATAATTTTTGAGGTTTACACAGCAAAGAAAACTATCAATACATACAGAATATTAAACTTTTAAGACTACTTGGTAAAAATATAATATTTAGTTAAGGTAGGAACCTGTCTGTTCAAAGAGTGGAATTCAGTAAAACAGCTTGATCTTCTTAACATTAAGAACAACAACAAAGTATGTGAAGGTATCTGTCTTTTTCTCTTGTTCTCTGCTATTGCTGCTGTTCTTCTGATAGTTGGTAGTTCTGATTAGGTCTAGGGTAAGTTCAGAGACACAAAAAAATGTATCTTGTCTGGTGCTCATGCTGCAATGACTCTTGCAGTCTTGGCACCTCTCTCATTTCTAAATGAATAACATTGTGATAATATAAATCAGGAGTTGGGGGGAATTCAGTATAGATATTGAGCCTAGAAGAATGAGGCAGAAAAAAGGTGGAGAATACGCACAGAATAAGTGAAGTTTCCCCGAAGTCTTTAATATTAGTTTTGTGTTTTATAGTTACAGCTGATCTTGTTAAAGTTACACACTGTAAATTGGACCCTGCTGAATCAACTGACACAGAAAGAAAGCTAACAAACCCAAAATAATGTCTGAGTTTCACTAAAAACCCAAAGGATATCAGATCCATCCTTCAGCCCTTGGGGGATGAAACTGAGTTCTATTCACAGGAATATGCTGAGAATCAAGTTTTCTAAACTAAATGGTTAGTATAAACATTTGGTGCATTGGTACATTAAAAATAAACCAAACTAAAAATCTTTTTAATTCATCCAAGTTGTGCTACTTTTAAATAATCAACTTTTTGAATAGCATAATAAAAAAATACCTCAAATGCCTGTTCCCTTTACACAAGAAAAGACAAAGGTCAAAAGGCTGAGATCTGAATGGGAAAGTCTGCGTGTGGAAGCAGTGAAGGAAGGGTGTAAGAATAAAATTGGTAGGGGTTAATAGCATCTTTGTCAGAAGGTCATGAATATTACCATATACCTGCATGCAGCTTCCAAGACACTTAGATCAGAAAAACAAGATGGCCTAAAACAAACAGCAAAGGAGACATTCCGGAGAAAGTGAGTGACAGATTGAACCAAACAATTGGTTAAAGCTAGTAAGAGATGCCGGCAAGAAAATAAAGAACCAGTTGGAACCATTAGACTCTGAGATAAGGAGACAGAAGCCAGTGAGTAGGAACATCGTGCTCATCAGCACCCATCAGCGGAGATGCCTCAGTGGTTCCCTGGCTTGAGGCTGGAGACAAAAGATCGAAGCCACTGACAGCTCCTAATGGGTGCAAAAACCAGCACATTGTCCCCAGTTGTAAAAGAACTTTGAAAAGGTGGTGAGGACTTGAAAGCTAAAGTGGTTTTTTCCCTTCTGCAGCCTGAAAGATCCTTTCATCTGGCATCTAGAACACTCCTGGGAAAGTGGCTTTGGTCCCTGCAGTACATTAAAGCTAAGACTTAGTCTTTTGCTTCCCAGTGACTGTTAGGAGGGGGAGCAGAACCCTCTCCAAAGACACAGACTTTGGGGAAATGGAGGTGAAAAGGAAAAACAACACCCTGCTCAGATCTGAGGAAGGGTAAAAAAATATTTTATTTTTTTTATTTTTTTTTTTAGGGGATTATTTTGGGTCATGGACAGAGGGTCACCTTAGTGCTCTGAAATAATATGCCTGAGAGAATCTGAACAAAACTTGTAACCAGTATTTTCTATTAACTCGTTGACTTCCTCCTCAGCTTGCTGGGTGGTTATGTCCCTTCCCACAGTGCTTATTTGCCTCCAGCTCTGTGTTGATCAAGTTCCCTAAAGCAGGTGTTGGGCTTAACAGGCATCACTTGCAACTGTTTGATTGAGAAAACACCTTTTATTTTTTTCAAGAATGTTTGTTCCCCTGCTAAAATTTAGAAACATTGCCTGAAGTACTGTGTGTGGGTTGTGGGGTTTTTTTGTGTGGTTTGTTTTGTTTTGTTTTGTTTTTAATTAATTATGGGAATGGCTGAACACATCAGCTTAAATGAAGTTTCTATACCTTCCAATTTGGAGTAAAGTTGGCAAGAAAATGTGCTGACTCTGTCCCTTTAGACAAAAAAAATACCTGGTCGAAAGACGTAATGCAAAGGGTGGTGGTCAGAACAGAAGTAGAATTTAGGTGGAACAAGTTTGCAGTTTCAGGGACAATTCTTAGATTACATGAGCCTAGGTAGTTTCACTTTTATACTCCATCAAGGCCTGTACCTGTCATCATCTTCAGTAATGTTTCCAAAAGCAAGTTTTGTTTGCATCTTTGGTGCTAGGATAGCTCCTCATTATAATGCCTTTAAGATAACTCAGTTTGGGTAAAATTCAGGAGAGAAATATGTCTGTTGAATGCTACTTAGCTCTGTACTCTATGACTCCAGTCACAGAGCTCCCTCTGACAGTTGTAAAGACAAGGTCTTCGCTTCATATAGTGTACGTTGATGAATTACTGCTTAACCACTGGTCTCTGTGTTTCTATATATCTTCTTTATCTTGGAAGTCTTAGAGTGTGAAAGAGAAAATTCTTTTTGTTGTGGGTTTTTTGTTTGGTTGCTTGTTGTTTTTGCAGCGGCAAGCCAAAAGAGAAAATAAGGTAGTTGCAGTCTAGGAATTTGTAACGGCCTTATGAGAAATCTGTGTCACTCCTACATATGATTGAAGTATTTGGTCTGTTCATGGCTGCCTATTTTAGGATGACATTGGTTACTGCAAATTGGTAATCAAGATAGATAAATCTAGAGGAAAAAAAGAAATATTAACAATGTATTGAGCCATTTGTATGTCTCTGCCAGTCATAACAGCTGTTAGAAATGTCTGTTAGATGCTTTCATCAGCTCTGCTTTCATCCGGTGACTAACATGATAGCTATAAAAGGAATGTACAGGCTTTTACACTTTTAAAATTTATTTCATAGGATGAGTAACTTAAGAGGTGAATAAGAGGATGTGTAAGAAGTATACTGAATAAAGAAGAAAATGGAGACATAAATCATGTGGTCAGACCCTCTCTCACAATGAAAGAACATTAAAAGAAACTAGAAGACAATGCACTGTAAAGCTATGTATATTTGCAGGAAAACACTAAATTAGAAGCACTACAGTTGGTACAGACTCGATCATTGGCTTCAACGAGCTTTAGTTTCTTGTTGTGGGATGAATTTGAAAGCTGAAAGAGGGAATATGAAAGGGACTTTTGCCTACTGGGAGAGTAGCACACCTTGTTCTGTCAGGGTTTAGTTTTGCTGTATTTCTGCCAGTGGAAGGCTTTGCATTGTACGGCATCAGCTCAAAGCTGGAGAGAAACTCCCTTGCTTTGATCACAGTGAAGAAGGGAGAGATTATTCTAGACTCCTATCAAAAGATAGGTCTGTCTGTCACCAGCCTGAATGCCAAGAATAGATATAAAATATAGCACCAGAATTTTTGTTACAAGATATGCACCTGAGGCTAAAAGGTATCCATTTCAACATGCATAAGATCATCCGGCAAATTTCAGAAAATAATGCTTACCTGAAAATAATTGCTTACTTGAACAGATGGAAAAAGTCCAGTGGGGCAGGCAGGCAAGGTAGTTGAAGTGGTGGAAACTTTTTATCTTCAGTGAAATTTTTTGACCTGTGGGAGGACAGGGAAACATAACAAGGAAGATGAACAAATAGCACAAAGGATAATAAATCTTCAAGGGAGGCTGGAGCACTTAGAAGTGTGAATAGAGAAGGGATTACTTATCTCACCAACCTAGGGAAAGAAAATTTTTTGGGTTGAGGTTTATCTGAACTGGCAAGAAAACCTGTAAAATGAATAATTTTGAGAGGTATATAAGTAGCTTTACAAATTACTATAAACACAGAGAAGCACTGATAAATGAGGTTATGGCAGTAAGCAAAACAGTGTCAGATATCAGAAAGATGTCTAGTCACAGGTGAGAACTTCAGGTAAGTAATTAGTGAAAGGCTTGGATGAGACAGCAAAAGAGCAAGCAGTAGCTGAAAATCTTGTGCTCAGTTCAGGACCCCAGACATTGAATACTGCAACCAGAATTACTAGTGTAGAACCTGAAAGCAGTTATTAACATGGCAATCATGGCAGAGCACAGCTACTGACAGGCACAAATCATTCAAGAAACACAGATATAAAAGTGAAGATAATGAATACCACTGCTCGTGGTACTATAACAGACGAGGAAAAAAAAAAAAAAAAGATAGCCAGGAATAAACTAAAATCTGTTTTGAGACAAAATTCATTTTAGGAAAGGTTAATAAACCAGATTGTACTGGGATAGTAACTGTAATACAGTCTCTGGATCAGATTTGGATGGAAAAAAATAACACAGAAATAAGGCACGAGAATAGTATAGAAGACTATGTCAGTATTGAAGACCTTAACTTTTTAAATGATAGACCTGACAACACAGTTACAGGTTCTTGAATCTTGTAGCTGAAAAAGTTTTTAATGAGCTAAACACTAACAAAAAGTGATGCCAGGAGTGAATTTGGTAAGATGTGAAAATGTGATCAAAACATAGTTAGAGAGAGGTAGGGGAAAGCGTGATCAACAATTGTAACTTTATTCTGTTTCTGTTAAATAGAAGATTGATAGGTTGATAAGTTTTGGATCTCAGAGGTTCACATTGATCAGTGAAGCAAACTGGCTAGTAAAAGTATCTGTACTAAGAGCTCAGGGACTTGAATATAAAAGAGGCTCAGAATTTCTTGAAATCAAATGAGCCTGATTTCTAAGCAAGGTACAAATATTATCAGAAATTTAAATAGATTCAAAATGTGTTCACAGGGCATATTAGGATTAGAGGGTGAATTTAGAAAAAGTGGGACAAAAAACTTGACTCTTTTTTAAAATAGCTGAATGCTAGAGATCAAGAATTGTAGGGATAAAATGAATATAGCCTGAAGTGGGCCCAGGTTTGACCTTAGAACATGGAAACCAACAATAAACATTAAATACTATATTAAAAAAAACAAGCTACACAAATAAAAGCAGAATAATAAGAGTGGTCATTAGCAGTTTGGATGATACTGATACAGTGTATTATTTAGATACAGTCCAAAAGACAAAATGAAACTTTCATCTTAGTTTTTCTTAAAAAAGAAAATAGTAAGTAAATTGGAAAACCAGACTAGTAGAAATGAGGATTGAGAAATTTCCATTGCCATTTCAAGCAGAAATAATTATCTGAGTTTAATGCACTGATATTTTAAGGAACCAATTAGCTTTTACTAGGAAATTGTGGAGAGGAAAAAACAACCGAACAAAATGTCCTGGTTTTGTTAAAAACAGGACTAGTTCTTTTTTAGTTATTTTTCCTTTCAGCTAAGTTCTTCTAGGTGGCTGTACTTTTCTAAGTTTTAGCCTGCATATTTTTCCCCAGATGCTGTACTCGGTGCTGTTAAGAAAACCAGCGGAATGCTGAAGAAGCTCATGTTTAGATTTATTACTATGGTAGCCAAGAAAGACTGATAAGTTTTTCCACGTTCTGTTGTGAGAGGTGCGTGTTTGAGGAGGGGTGGATGGAACAGGTGACTAGAACTGACGAACCTGAGTATTCCATCCCATAATCATCATACCCCCTATATAAGAGGGTGATCATGGGGGTCTGTCTCTCTTCGACCACGGCCGGCATCTAGAGAAGACCTTGTCTGTCTGCCTGAGATCTACAGGCCTCAGGCCCTGCAATCCCTGCATACAGTTTCCAGTTTGCTGTGAAGTCCTGCCCATGAATTCCACGGGCCTGACCAGCACCTGCTGGAGCCACGCCAGCTCTGCCCGCCCAGCTCCGCGCTGCTGGAGTGATGGCAACTTCACATCGAGCACTCAAGATTGGATTTGTATATTTTGTATATATATTCTCTATTTATTAGTAGCATTAGCAAACCCTCTAAACCTTCCAACTTGAAGTCTAAGTCTCTCTTCCTTCCCTAGTATCTTCCTATCATCTTTCCGATTTAAAGGAAAGGGGTGGTCGGACGTAATGGGGTAACAGGGAGCATCTGCCTCAGTTTATTGTTGCCTTGCATTAAACTTTGACACAAAAAAAAAACCCCAAACCCCCCAAACAACAACAACAAAAACCCCAAATCAAAACCCAAACAAACCAACCTCATTAATGAAAAAATGGAGCATCTAGTTTGGTAGCCAGGATTTTTAGTAGGTCAGCATGTACTGCATGACTCTGTATGCACATAGCTAAAGCAGAGATGACTTTTTTTTTAAACAAGGCTGACAAGAAATTTGGAAGATCCCTGATGAAACTTGCAGGTATCATTAAGAAAGAAAATGGCCTCAGTTCAGAAAACAGAGGAGATAATATACTGAATGTGCTCAAAGAATGGATGGAAGTCGGTGCAACATGCAAGGTACCTCTTACGCATTAATAATTCCTACTTTGACCTCTGTCTCATTACAGAGAAATAACCGAGATGTAGAAATAGTTGAGTGGAGCATCCATGAGCTTGGTGTACTAGAGGGGCACAAGATGCCCAGACTACTGCTGGCATGTGGCTGTGTTGCAAGAGGGAGGGAGAAAAGAAGCTGTGGCTACTCGATGCATTGGAACAGGTATTTCCAGTAGCAATAGGGTGAAGAACTAGAAGCCTGCTTAGTTCAAGAAACCAGGGTCTGAGGGGATGAGACTTCTCTACATAAATAAATCATGGGTAGGGGTATATGTCGGGAGGGAGAACTGTTTGAAGTAAACAATGATGCTGGTGAAGAACAGGAGGTTTAAACAGGTCTTGAAAAATTAATCTAGAAATGAGAAGGTTTAAGTACTGTAAGAGTGATGGTCTGAATGAATTAGGCTTCCGACTGGATCAGTAGGAACCAAGAAAACTTCTATTCTGGGTAGCGCAGTCTAAGGAAAGAATTGCATCCTATACTGAGCTGTGATATCTCAGGACTAAACATAACAACTGGAGAGGTCCATTCTAGTTCCTTACTACTGGAGTAACTAATTCTATTTTTTTCCAATGCTTTTTCCTACACAATTCTTCCCTCCTCCATGGCTTTTCAAAGAGTTTTACATGTCCAAATGAATTATGCAAAGGAGTTCTCCTTGGTCACCTTCAATCTGACAGACTTCATTCTTATGTCATAGACATTTTTTTTTGTAAAATTATACTGACCGTTCAAACATTCAATGCAAAAATCAATAGAAATTGAAAAAAATCTTAATTGGATGTGCAGCTTGTGTATAGCTCTTAATATATATTTTGTTCATTTGTCCTTTCAATAATTTTCAGGACACATTACTTGGAATTATTGCAGAAACATTGGAAAGCATTCAAGCTATACTATAGTAAAAACAAAACCAGGAACCTAACAAAAACAACAGAAACAACATCAAGAGAAGGCTAAAATCCTGTCTCTAGCAATCAGTTTTATTTCAAAACTAGCTCATCCTTGGTTCCTGTTGTGTCACTTTAGCAGAAATGTTAGTGCCTAGGTCCCTGTCTGGCCTTTGCAGTAATTAGTGCTAAAGTTCTGTTCAAAGCACTTCTAAACAAGTTGTCATCCTTCATTGCGGCTTCAGTTTTCAGCAAAGCTAAGCTTCTCTTCAAAGTATGAAACATCAAATGAGCCTTAGCATTTTCAGAAACAAACCTTAGTTTGATGCTCCCTGTGTCTTTTTCCCCACAACCTAAGCACTCTTGTGGTTCAGTGAAAACTAATTTCTTCCTCTGGGAACTCCTGCCAAGGACTGGGAACACCACACGGTTTTGATTTCTTGTGCTGCGGAAGCGTACAAGCATTACATTTCAAAGAACCTCCAGCTAATTTTATTAAGGAAAATGACATCACTCGGAAGTCCTGAAGTTCTAGTTCAGTGCACATAGGGGAAAAAAAGTTAAAGAAATGCAATAAAATCTCTCTCAAATAATTTTAGTTATTATATTTAAGTTTCAAATCTCAGATATCATAAAAAGTAAACCTTTTCTGCCTGTAAGCTATCTGCATAGAAAATGCTATATTTTTTCTGTTTTGTTTGTTGTTGTTTTTCTTAACCTGTCTGATAAACATGTAGGAAATTTCAGTATCAGAGATGAAAAAAGGCAATTAATTTGCTGATGTAACATATCTGCATACCCTTGCACACACTTGAGTTTTTATGTCCACGTGCTGGCATGTAGCTATGCATCACTGCAAACTACCAGCTGAATCATGTCAGACAATCTCAGAGCCAGTAAGATCTCTTCTGGGTTGCATGAGGCCCTTCATCTGGCAGATGAGCTCAGTGCCTACACTGCACTGTATTAAACATCACATACAATTTGCTTGAGTCTTCAATGAATGTACTGTCAGACCATATTGCTTCAAGGTATCTTGAACTGAAATTCAGACTTCATTACTTGTTGATTGTTTAGAATGTTTGTGTGTACCGTTTATTAATTGGCATATTTTCCTCCAAATTCTGATTTTGTTCACACACTTAATTTGTTTTATGTATGTTTGTCTGTTTGGTTTTGTTTGGTTTGGTTTTTCTCTTTTGTTTTTTGTTTTGTTTTGTTTTTTCCAAAAAACTTAATCCTTACCAATGATGGTTAGTTATTGCCTGGTCCCTTTTGGCTCATATCTGTTTTTAAACACTTCTGCGAAGTTGTCACTCAGAGGTGCCAAGTTTCCTTGAAGACAAGTAGCCCATAACATTAGTGGTAGAAGTCGTAGGAGTGTTTCTGGGAAAACCCATAGGAAAATACCCCTATGCTGACTTTTACTCCAATCGTTGCAGTATCTGTTTCCCTCTACTTAATCAAGACCCTAAATGAGCAACAGTCTGACAGATTTTTATGCACTTTTAAATATTCTCTTTAGATGTACTTTAAACAAGAAAGTAGATCCATACTTGTCACAACCAAAATAAAAGTCATGCAGAAAGCTATATAAAAATTAAAAAAATCACACACACACAAAAACGTATGGGTTGGCTAAGAGCAGGGTTAAGCTTGTGGGTAATTCATTGAAAAGACTCAACAACATCATCTGGAGCTGAACTTGGCCCCTGAAGACAACCAAAACATTCTTAAATTGCATACCACAACATGTCAAGTATTGTATGACACGAGATACGTTTCTGTGCCTACTGCTGTAATGCTTAGTCTTTTATCACTTAAATTAGGAAAATCACCACTAGTTATTAGCAATGTTCTACTCATAGCGCAGAATCAGACCACTCTGTTTCTGTTCAGTAGAAATTACAGATATGCTGCAGATGAAAACATTGATCACTCTAGTCCAATATATTCTGCTTGACAATGATCAGTGTAAGTCGGAGAAAAATGCAAGAACAATGTGGTAACCTACTTTTAGAAGTTTCTTTTCAATTTCCCCCAGTTAGTGATTGCACGTGTCCTGAAGCATGAAAATGTCAATGGATTCCTTTAATTTCTTCTAACAAAACTGTGGAAGATTTTATGGTGAATTTTGAACTTGTCTATAGAACCCATACATTTATAGAAAGATCTGTAGATTCTACAATGAATTAATTACACATTCAGATAAATAAAAAATCTCCTTTATTAACTTTTAATTGTCTGTCTTGTAACTGGCGCATGGCTGATTTTCAATGACAAGATGAAGCAATTTTTATTTTAGTTAACTTTAAAATCAAATGCTGTGAATGCAATTTCATTTATCCTTTTATTTTTTATTTATTCTGTTATCTTTAAGCAGTAGGAAGATTTTCTGTTGAGGCATACAACTCGACTTTCATTTTGCCTTTCACTTTATAAAATAGTCTTGTACTATGAAAGTAATGCTTCCATTTCTGGATGACTGGCTCCAGTGGCAATGCTGACTTCAGAAGTTCCTGTCACCCTTTGATCCCTCACCATGCCTGCTCTTGGTATTGCTCCTGCAACTCACCAGGTTGTCAGCTGTGTCAAACCTAATTATTGTGTAGCCATGTTCAACCTGGATCAAAATACTGTTTTAAAATACTGTTTTAAAATACTGATGTCTCTTCCTCCCTCTCTTTTCCTGTGTATATTTATGTCCCCTCAGTCCACAGGGTAATCCAACAAGCAGTTGAATGAAGGGGATAGTGAACTGTCACAGTTCACCAAGGCAGAAACTCCTCAAACCATACTGTTTTCACAAACCCTGCATCTTCAAACTGAGGCTTCTGTCTGTTAGAGAAGCTACGTGCAAGATAGGATTTTTCCAGAGAGTAGAAAGTAGAAAATTTAATTGCTAATATATAACCATCTGACAGGTATGTGGATGTATTTGCATTAACTCCCTTCCAGAGAAAGAGCTTATTTCTGAACTTCTGCTGATAAAGGTACAGTTCTTGCAGGTTGTGCTTTAGCTGGCTGTAAATGTTACTTTAACTTGTTTGAGCAGATTTAAACCGATAGCTTTACCTTGTACAACTCCACTGCTTCCCAGTTCAAATCAAGTGAAGATCTGTTTCTTATTTCTCTTACAGTCTTTCAAATATAGAGTGAAATTTTCCTTCTGAATTAGTTGGGGGAAGGTGGTTGTACATAGTCATTTTCTAGTTTCATATAGAGCAGCCAAGAACCCAGATTGTAGTAAATGATGTAGTAGATATTTGTCTGATAACAAGGCTTAATTTGTATTTTATTTGCTCAAATGCCCATGAGCTTTGTATTTTATTCCATGTTCTTACAGCTGTTGCTTAAGGCTTGGCAGATGAAGCAGCAGAGATCTGATACCTAGAAAAACTTTCCGTCTCATAAAGGTTGAACAACAGTTGAGGCCTCCTGTGACAGTTCCAAGGAGGACAATTACATTATTTTTACCAGCAGCTTAGTTCTTCTAGACTTGCTCCTTGTTCAGCTTTTTTTTTTCCTGAAATTTCAGGTAGGTTTCAGCCCATTATTTACATCTAGGATATGCTATTTCTGCCTCAATTCCAGTGCTGGTTATCCTGATCTGTGGCTGAATTATGTTTTATTTTTGAAAGTCGTAAGCACTTAAATATCTACGGAATCTAGTTGTAAACACTTAAATATAATCTACAGAAGCTGTAGATCATGCCCAGAAACCACCTTGAGTTTACAACTGCACAGAGAAAAAGTATTTTCTCAAGTTGTGTAGCTCCAAAGATGTTAAAGTTTATAGCAGCCTTGCCCACACAAAGTAGATGAGATTAATAATGGGCTTTCTTGTGCTAAAGACACTCTAAATTTTTCTAGAAATCTAATTTTGTGTGTCTTTTTTTTCAGACTGAAGCTGCATTAATAGAGGTGAGAGCTGGTCGCTAGAGAAATTAACTAGATCTGGAATCTCAAAACCAGATTTCATCAGATTTTATTACTCAAACTTGAAACCTGAAATTTCAGTTTGAGACAAGGAGGGAATGTGAAACATTGACACATGTTTTTTTCTACTGTGTTCTTGGATCAGTGATATTTGCAGACACCTGGTCATGACTGTGGAGTACAGGGAGTTCAACCAAGCAGTTCATCTACATTAGGGCCAACATTACACCAGCCGCGCATGTATTCCACAAATTATCCGACTTGCACAGGGTGCACGGGATGTATATTGTCTCTACATTTGTAGTTCATGCCTAGTTGGTATGATTCTTCCAGAAGGTATGAGGCTCGCTGCACACATACTAAACAGCACCTGTGTTCATACCCTTACTCAGAAGAGTCCTAGCTAGAAACAAGGCAGTCTTGAAAATTAGCTGGGACGTATTCCAAAAAAGATTAATGTGGAAAATAATACTAATGCATAAACAATGTAATTTTCTCTGTAAATTCTAATGCCAGAGTTAGCTGTACATAAAATGACTGTTATTGTGGCAAGTATTTTTGGGCAGGGAGGGGGAATGGGAAAAGAAATGCACTTTCTTAACAAAAGTGAAGCATATTTCAGACATTTTTGGGGGCTTAAAGTTTAGCACTGAGTCATCTTGTTCAGAACTGGTAAAGGTAAGAATATTTTTAAGAAGAAATCAGTCATTATTTAATTGATTAATTAATCCATTATATAGTATATGGTCAGTTAAGAAATCATTATACTGTGAACAAAATTTCTGGCTTAATATCATGGATTATTTGGTTAATTTGAAGCTTTGCTGCTGATCATATTAAGGTGCATGTTTAAGAGCTGAAAATAATATTGA
The DNA here is from genome assembly GCA_013399365.1 of Pampusana beccarii. Lineage (NCBI taxonomy): Eukaryota > Metazoa > Chordata > Aves > Columbiformes > Columbidae > Pampusana > Pampusana beccarii. Next base: position 122,694 of record VWYH01005939.1, read on the forward strand.
TGCATATCATAAAAAATTGAGCTTAATTGTCCTTTAGAAAGGTGTTCCGAAAGATTTATAGGCATTTTACTTCAAAAATGTAGATGTGGTCATAGTAACAGTGACCACCATTCACTTTCTACCAGGAAATTTTTTTGTTATTTTCTTTTTGGGGAGAAGAATGGAGAAGGGAAGAGGGAGAGGGGTGCCCAATCAGAGCTTCTCTGTAATTAAATACTTAATGACAACTGCTAGTCCCAAATCCATACTCACCAATCAAGCCTTGAGTGGGGGAGATAAAATTTAGCAAGCTCACTGGCATTTCAAATAATGTTATTAAATAAAGATTTTTTAAAGATCCCTGTTTTCAAGGAAACATAGTAATGCAACATTTGGTAGCTTTGTTTATTCCTGTAGTGCCTGATATAGAGGAACCACATGGCCTGCTTAAGTGTTGTTAGAAATGCTTACTGCTAGTCATGAGGACGTTCTGTAGTTTTCCATTTATGTTTCTTCACCAAAAAAACGAAGTGTAGTTATTTCACTCATTTCACTTGCAATCACAGCATATGCTCAATCCATATCTGGGTTGCAGGGAGCATTTGAGACTAGTACGAAGTTCTTCATGTGAACAATTATATGCTCATAATGCTCTCTACAGGACTACTGTTTCCAGTTTTGTGGAAACAGAAGAAACTAGGTTTGGCATTTTCTCATTACCCATGGGACTGAAACATTTCCCCAGTCTTTAAAACTTCGTTAGAAACTTAAGCCATATAATAGATACAGATTTCATCAAAAACTTCAAGGTATGTCTCTGCTATGGCTTGCAGCAGACTAATGGATGTTAATTTACTATAGTAGGAACTACCTGAACCAATGGAGGATGGAACCACACAATAAGCATTGCAAGTGCAGCAGTGACCTGACCAGAGCTGCCTTTGGTGCCCAGTAACTCCATACAACACACCACCTCTCCTGTCCTCAGTGACCACTAGAATAGACCCCAAGTCATGGACTAAACAAACTGAGTGGACATTTTAGAGACTACAGGAATGATATCTATATAAATCGAAGTAGGGGACGGCGATTGGTGGCTAACGAAAACACGCTGGATAGTACAGAACCTGAGCATGACTTCAATGGTGTTGAATAAGGGGTGGAAAATGTACTGGTTTTGTCTGGGATGGAGTTGGTTTTCTTTATAGTTGCTGGTGTGAATGCTGTGTTTTGGATTTGTGATGAAAAGAGTTTTGATGACACAGGGATGTTTCATCTATTACTGAGCAGTGCTTGCACAGTGTGAAGGTCTTTTCTGTTTCTCATGTTGCCCTGCCAGTGAGTAGGCTGGGGCTCCACAGGAAGTTGAACCCATCTGACCAAAGGGATATCCCGTACCATGTGGCAACATGCTCGCAATAAAATCTGGGGGAAGATGGAGGAAGGGGAGATATTTGGAGTTATGCCATTTGTCTTCCCAAGTCACTGGTACATGTGATGAAACACTGCTTTCCTTGTAATGGATAAAGGACTGCCTGCCAATGGAAAGTAGTGAATTAATTCCTTATGTTACATTTCTCACACACACAGCTTTTGCTTTACTTATTAAACTGTCTCTATCCTAACCCAGGAATTTTCTCACTTCTGTCTTTCCAATTCTGTCTCATATCCCACTGGGTGTGGGGGGGGGCTGCTGTGTAAGCAGTTGTGTGGTGTTGAGCTGCCTACCAGGGTTAACATGTAACACTATAGTTAATGAAACCATGACAACAGCAGCATTGAATAAGAACAGCACTGTGGACAATTTGAAAAAAAATATATATTTTCAAGAATATAGTTGTCTATTTAAAGTAGAAAATAAGTTGCATTATACTCCCAGTTCAAAATTATATATTTGATATGGTTAGATACCTGAGGCATGATGTTACTAGAGTTGTTGACACGAAATGGTCACAGTTTGTATTTCTATGTATGACAGAAGTAATAAACCTTTTCTTAACAGCACCACTCTATCATAGCACTGACTGAGAAAATCAAAACCTAGAGTGCTGAGAAACCTCTGATTGTCTTAATGCTTATCTAGAAATGTAAAAACTAAGAGACAGGGTTCAATTCTGTGAGGAATCGTCACTGGAAAAGAGTTGAAACTTGCCATAAAAGTTAGGTGAAACAGATAATCATCTACTTAAGACTGAAACTTTTGCATCTACAGGGAAGCTCTGATGTTGTTTCAAGAATATAAAGGGTTTATTGGGCACTGGCATGTAACAGAAGACAGTGCTTAGCAGACTGGCAACCTATTCTGTACACTTTAAAAGTGCTTTCCATGCTCACAGGGCGTTCTTTGTCTTCTGAGTCCTTTGAAGTCTCGAAAATGTTACTCAACAGGCACCTGTGCCCTGACGTCCAATGTAGAGATATTTGTGTTCTTTTGTGTTTGACATTAAAAACTGCAGTCTATGCAAAGCCTTGTGGAAAGACATTTTAAACAGTGTGGAGGTTCAACACATATTCATCCTAGCTGTTATATTAAAAGATTTACGGGAGCTTGTCTACAAGCAGGTATTAGTACACAGAATTCAAGGATGCGCTTTACAGTACTTGCTATTTGATACTACTTCCACATGTTGGCACTCATAATGAGCATTAGCTGCTCACAAGTTTACTTAGCTTTTAATGTTTTACTGCCCCAGGTATATGAGCCAGCAGGTGAAAGCACTATCTCCAAAACAGAAGTGCAAGGGAATAGAAACACTCAAGTTGAAAGGCTTTTCTCTGGATGCAATAGTTGGGTTTGTTTAATGCTACAGATTAGTAAACTACACTTCATCTAGACCTGAGCTAATACCCTGTGGCCTTAGTACTCTAGGAGTCCATTGCTCAGACGAGTTCTTTAACTCATCTGCCTTCAGAACAAATTGAGAGTATACAGGCTAAGAACTAATAATGGTTCAGTTAGAGGAACTATAAACTCACAACCTAAAGCAGTTGAAGTTAACTTCAGATAAATCTTAAAAGGGTTGCCATTGTCTTATTTGGAGATGTAAATTAAACAAATCTTTTCCTTTTCTCTTTAGTAGGGGTTGTTTTAGAAAATTAGTTAAGTAGTTGTATGAACAGTAAACCATTAAAAGGACCACTTTAGCTATCACTAATCTTTGTAAGAAAGATGGATATTTTTCTGTTTAGCATGAGCTAAAAATGTTACGTTAATGTAGAATGAGGGGTTATACAACGTCATAGCAAAAGGCTTGACAATTCAGAAAAGATCAGATCATCTTTCTAGGGCCCCAGCACACTCACTGGTAATTGAAGTGATCATTCTTTAAGAGCTACAACCCTTTTTGCCACTGGCAAGTACCTTCAAAGATGCTGATAAGCCAGGAAGGATGGATTTATTGCAAAAAAAGCTGTATATTACCTCACAAGGGGTCATATCGTGCCCAGAAATTATGCAGATGTATGCAGAGAGAGAGGGCAATCAACTTTTTCTCTTCACGCAGAGCCTGTGAAGCTTACATAAGGACATTGCATAATTGCAGCCTTTGAACTTGGTGGAGCACAGGGATTTCTCCCTCCCTACATTTCTAGAAGCATGAGACTGCCCCAAAAGGCAAGAGGGAGAAGATTACTTCTTCTAAGACATCTATCAGCTTGAAATATGTAGAGGAGAAAACATAGCTGACCACTTTGGAGATCAATTATCCAAGCAGCATTCAATTGCCTTGTCTTTATGGCTAAATACAACTAAGAAGGTACCTTATATGCAAATTATCAAAACACACTTGATTTACTCATTTGCCCTTGAGGCATTACTAAGGAAAACCCTAAGCTAATAGTGATTAGCTCTAGGAACAAATTAAGCAATGTCTCAACTTATTCCCAAGGGTGAATTCCCTACATCAGTTTCTGAACTGTGAAATCTTTAAGTTTAGTCATGAAAATGCAACTTAGATATTATGAACCCTTTAATTCTGGTCAAAGGGTTGCTCATCAAAATCTACCTATGAAGTCTTGCAGTTACTTCTGAAACTCAGATGTTCTGGACCTTGCTGTACAGACATACGAATAATCTATTATCATAATTTTATTTCTCTAAAAACTGTCTGCTTGAACTTTGACAGAACAAATATTTCAATTAAATATTTCAAAAGTCATTAAAAGAAACTTAATTATTATCCAGACATTACATAAAAACAATCCTAATTAGGAACACTAAGGTCTTGCATTCACGTTTTGTTTTGGAGATACTAATGCTGCAATTTTTTTAATTTTAATTTTTTAAAACTCTGTATAGGATTTACTGCTACCTATGTTTTTAGGTCTGGCCACAGAGCTATTTTACATGTCTAAACTACCCAAGTAACTGGGTCAATTCTTAAGTTTTAATACATAAATACCATAGGCAAAACAATAGCACAGAGTTAATTTAGCTAAGGAAGAAGAATTACCAAAATTAATTTATAGTCTTTGATCCAAAGTTGTGGATAGTTTTGACTGATTACCATTGATTAGTTTGGCATGCTGCAATGTGGTGGGAGAGTACAAAACATGGTAGAATCTGCACAAGGAATAGGAGCAATCATATTGCTAGACAACATAATATGAGTGGTGAAAACCCATCTGCTGGTTATCTGCTTACTAACTGGATGAAGGATACAAGTGACTTGCTCTTGTTAATACAGGACCAGAACTATATTTTACTGTACTGTGCTATTTCTGCTCAGATTTTGTCCTCTTGACATCAAGACTGCAACTCAATTTATATACCATTGTTTGAGGTAGCTTTGTTTGCCATAATATTCTACTCAGAGGTCTGATTGTAGAGTTCAACACTCAGAGAAATAGATGCCTATTATTAGCATCTACTAATTAAACTAATTATTAGCATCTGCCCCGAAACACACCAGTGAACACAGGTATCGTTTAGCTGTCTGGTTCTGATACTTAATATTCATGGGAGTTTTGGGGAAGGTATTTTTTACTTGTGTTTAAGGCCAGAAGAAGCATTAGATCATCTACTCTGAGTTTATGTATGATATCTGCCATTGAATTTCAGCCAGGTGACGCCAACAGCTTATTTTATAAAAAGACATTTTGGTCTTGTACCAAAGATCAACAGTTAGACTCTGTCTCCCTCACTTTGAATCAGTGCGCAAACATCCTTCTTCTTAAAAATGTATGTCCTCTTTTTATCTTGACTGCATCTGGCTTCTAGTTATTATGGTTTATTAAAGCCTTTCTTTGCCGACCTTTATTGCCAGGTATGTGCTTCTCAAGGGAAAACTTATGCATTGTGTTAAGTCACCTTTCAGTTTTCTTTTTGACACGCTAAACAGATTAAGTCTCTTTCTCCAAGGCATTTTCTAGCACCCAGTGGTTTTTGGTTCTTTTCTCTGCCTTTTCCAATATGTTAAATGTGAACAGTACTAAAACATGTAGTATTCCAAGACTGCAGTCAGCAACCTCACTCTGAGAGTGAAGACACTGCTGAGTCCCCACTTCTTTGTTTACAGCCAAGGATCAGATTACACTGAAGTTACTGTGAACAGGTTTTCTCTTGAAAATCCTTTTCAGGATTCCCCTGTCCATGACCAAGGACCACAATTCTTCTTTATAGTTGCATAAAACGTTATTTTCTTGGATATCTTCAGCCCACTACATGTTCTAAGTGATTCAACAGGACTGTTCTGTTATTATCACAAGTCTCCAGGTTTTGTCAGCAATGTGTATAAAGACTTATTTTTTTTCTAGAACTGTAATAAAAATGTTTAATAGTAGCATTTGGCTGATCTCAGCAGAGCTCCACTAGAAGCATCCTTATTTGACGTTTCTATATTAACAGACAACTTTATTACAACAACTAGCTGTTCTAGATCTACTTTACTGAAGCTACTTAATTTGTTAAAACCCATGATGTTGTACGTGAAAAAAGCTGTCAAAAGACCAAGTTTATTAGGTTTACAGCTACCTTTATTCCCCAAAACTGTAATATAATAAAAAGCTGAATATATTCCATGCAGATACGTTATATCCCAAATAATTTAAAAACTCTGAAGATTCTGATGGATTTTGAAACAGCTGTCACTGCCACCTGCCTCAATTTCACTAGGACATTTATGATTTTATGGTTGTCATCCCAAATTTTTTAATGTGGAGCTTTGGGATGAAAATTATCTATTTTTATTTCTTTATACTCATCTACAGTTTCTCAGCATAGTAAAACACATCATGTTGCTTTGTTTCTCTTGTATTATGCTATGTATTTCAATATTTAACACAGAGAATTTCAACAGAGAAGAAAATAAAAGGGCAAAACTTAAAAACAAAACCAATGTGCAAGTGTAGCATGTGTGTGCCTGTATCACCATAGATTTTAGTCAAGCATCTGTTCAAGAAGTAGCTAGACGGCTAGACTTTAGAAAGTAGCTGGCTGTACTTCCATATCTTTTGCATTTTTGATGTTAAATATTCAAATAAAAATATACCAAGAGAACACTGGGTTGGCAAACTGAAACAAGCACACAACTAGGGAAATACCAACAGAAAAACCTCACATATGCCATTGTTTCTAGAAGTCTGCCACATTAAGATTGAAATCGCATAGAAAGAATTTATATAGAAAGCCTGTAGCAAAGGCATTGTGCATTGTCAGCTTCTCAGTTTGGTCCAAATTCTGTTCAAACATCACTTAAGGAGCAAAGCCATGAGGTATGATGTCAGAGCAAATTAAAAGATGTGTTCATGTGGATGGTAATAGGCACACAGCTCAAATATGTCGCCTTGACGATGTGTTATTTTTGAGTAAAGAGGTACTTCATAATGCCTCAAAGGAAGTGAAGATGACAGTGGTCTCAAGAAAAAACTGTCTGTGGCATCAATGAACTAAAGTGCCTGCACCGCTCCATAAGCCTGTGTGGTGCCATGTACCTGCTCCTGTGAGCTCAGGCTGTGCCACTGACAGTGGACAATCCGTGAAGTATTTGTACCACATGAAGAATCAGTGGGAGGCATTGTTACTCCCAGAGTATTGGAGGAAAAGAAAAACAAAACAAAACCCCAACCACGCATGTAGAATCCTGTGGCCAGGAAGGAACTGATAAACAGTTGGTTTTGTAACATCTTACTTTTCTTGCAAGTAGTGCTGACACGAAATAGACTGAGATACTTCTACCAGGAGTCCTATAATCAGTAGCAGTGGATGAACTGTTCATGGCAGATGTGCTGCGGACCTTGATTTGGCAGAAGAAATGAGATCTACTTAACATCTAAGAGTGACTGACATGGTATGATGGCGGAGATAAAGCAGAGGAAGTGGTCCTTGCCTAACCTTAACAAGGAGCAGCACCAGGACACAAGGGACAACACCAGAATGCAGACTACAACTACAGCTTTGCATGTTGCTGATGGACATAATCTGCATGTTGTGCAGTTGTTGATAGTAAAGTTACACTAGGTGGCACAGTGTCACTCTATTTGCACTTTGAAGTGTGACAGAAAGCCAAAATAGCAATTAAACTTCACTCTAAGTTTTAATAACCAACCTCTTTTAAGAAAGGAGTGGTTGACGTGTCCCCGCAGTTGGCTGACCTTACTGGGGAGTGACGGTAGTCATTAGCTGATATACGCCACTTACCGCAGAAAATAGAAAAAGTAACTGGGAAAATCCACTGGAATTAAAAAGTATGTTCAAGTAGTTGTGGCTACAACATTACCCATTATCAGCAACCTAACTAGAAGGTCAGGAATATAACTGCAAATACCATAAAAGTTTGCCATTTTCCTAATCCTTTAGAATTTCCTAAGCAGCTAAGTGGATTTTGCTTTTCGAAAACAAGTAATGAACAACCAGAGAACAAATCTAGACATACCAACAGGAGCTGAAAACTAAACAAAAGTGAGGAAAACACTTTCCAAAGCAGAAGTTTTACAATAACTGCAAACCAGATCTCAGAAACCCATTATGGATCAGGAAACTGTGCTACATATCTTGCAAGCAACTTAGCCAGCATCACATAGAGATTATAATCTAACACAAATGACTTAAAATGCATTGTCATTTATGGTTTTAAAAAAAAATATCAAACATATAATTGCTTGACTTAAATCACCTGTAAGAAACAAAGTAGGTATAGTAAAGGTAATCCCCTTAGTGCATTATGCATAGCTAGTCAATTGAGAACACGTGGGGATTTTTTTTGTATCCAGCATTTTAAAAATCTCTAAATGTAGACTTCGTGCAGACACAAGTATTGTCTGAGTTGCTGCTAGAGAGGAAAACACACACACATTCTTATCATAGAATCATTTCAGTTGGAAGAGACCCTCAGGATCGTAGAGTCCAACCGTAACGTAACTCTCCTCTGTTCTTGCATATAAATTTGACTTGTTAATGGGAAAAATTTTAATTTAAACTAATTTGGAAGTAATTTAAGACTAAAAGAGTGTTACTCTCTGTGTAAAGGGAAAAGTTACAGCATTCAAATCTGGTAAAGGCTTTAGGGTTAGTATTTCACCTTGTTCCACAAACCAGCAAGCATGAGATCACCACTCCTAAAGGCTGTTTCCAAATTTGGCTGTCCAACTATGCGTATTGCAGTAAGTCACTGTGACTTAGTAAGCAATAGGTCAAACTAAGTTGTCAAAAGTAGTAAGACATTAGGTGCCATCCTTCTTGCCTGAGGATCAGTCTGAAATACCCAGCTGAACCCCAAGGTTCAAGCAAAAACTATATATATAGGCCTTTCCAAGGGAACCCACCACAGGCAAGGTCTTATCTTTTTTAACAATGAAACAAGGAACATGAGTACAGTACAAATACCGGGTAGGTGGAAGGATTTTCCAGAACATACAACAGGTGGCATTATTGACTTCACCTTGCAGGAGAGGCATAGGGGGAAGGAAAAAGGTGGGAAGAAGATGAACTTGAACACTCAACAGAGCATAGCATTCGAAGCACCTACAGCTTTATTTAAGCTAAGACTATCCAGAAGCACATAGGAGACTTTAAATTCTGAGAATAGACTCTTAATTCTTCATTTACCATATGTTAAGGGAATTAAAAAGCCAAGTCTTCAGATTTTGCTTAAAGAACTCTTCTGTCTTCTGTTATTGCCTGGTACTATATTGTACGACTGTTGTGTTAAGAGGGTAATAACTGTAGCAGTTAGCTTGCAGTTAAATAGAAACAGGTGATCTCAGCATTGGAGGCTTAGCTGCCATCAGCCTGAAATTGTTTTCCCAGACCCTTAGGAGACTGTCAGTAAAGCCTAGAAGATTAAGATGCTTACATCCCACAGAACTGCCATAAGGACAGGACATCTCTGGGTTCCATAAGAAACTCTACATTGTTTCTTTGGACTTCAAGATTAGGTTTTTAAATTTTAAAGGTAGCATTGCAGTTCAAAAGTTGCAGATATTATTCTGCATTTCCATAGTAATAAGCACAGAAATCCGAGTAAAATATGCAGGCACACTTCTCTTGAAGGTTAGTTGTCTACAGTAATGGAGGGAGGATATAGTGGCAAATAGTACCATGTCAACCAAGTAGCCAGTGTCTGTGCCCAAAGGTCATACGATTTCTAAGGCAGACCCATTTTAGCTGTTTCAGTTGGGACTCCATCTAATTCTGGATGGAAGCACACTTGAAGCTCAAATGCTGAATAATGTGAGTGAGGCTTTGAAATGAATTTAAAGAACCTTGCTTTACCTTGGTCTTGCACCTTTCTTGGATGTAAGGCAGGTGTGGTGTGAAGTGTATGTTCAGGCCTGTGCTTAGAAATACAGTGCAATATATTCACTGCAGCTAAAGTTTAGTAGTTTTACCCTGTATACTTTCCTTCATGATTATTTTTGTTCTCATCTCCTTTTTTTATGTTATATTTTTTGTTCATAATGATAAACTGGTAAGCTCTTCTGAAAGTTAATCCCCTGTTAGCTTTGTAGCTTCTATGCTAATCTCTTGTTAGCTTTGCTGCTTGTACTCCCGGAGATGATTTGCATTCCTTAATCCAGAGCTGAATCTCTTTGCTCTGAGTACTTACTTTTGTATGGATATGTATTTTTTAAATAATTAGCTGAAAGATCCTCCCCATAAAACTTAACACAGATTGAAGACGTTTTATATAAGCCGATGTTTAAATGGCTTTCAAGCCAACTATGATTTCTTTTTCTGATTTGTCTTTTCATCTGGTAACACGCAAACCATATGTTTATGATTTTTAAAATTAATGCTCAGCTCTAATTCTATCATAATATTTTTGAGAAGCTTGCTTTAGTGCTTGTGAAAGGATTGCAGCAAAACTATGGGCCTTCCTCCATCTGACTTTTGCAATTCTAGACACAAAACTGCAAGGTGAGTAGGTTGGACTTGTGAGAATCCTCCATTCCCTGGGATCATTAGGAGGCGCAGGTCTGCTGCCTTCAGTGTATTGTAGCCATTCACGCACTCAGAAAAAGGGATGTGACCACTGCAGTCTCCCACTCAGATTATTTGGTTTGCAAATAGATCGATATGAACTAAAGTAGCTCTACCTTGTGTAGCTAAACCAGTAGTGCCCAAAGATGCCCAGGATTTCCGTCTCCTTCTCTCCCCGGTGACTGTGGCAATAGGAGCTCTGCTGTATTAGGAACACAGCAAAGACTATACCAGTCTTAAAGGACAGATAAAATATCAGTTTTTCCAGATATCGATTTTGTTTCTGATAACTCTGGCAACGTAACTCCCAGTCATATGCTCCGCAACATATATTACACACATTTTTATCATTATATTTTTACCATGGGTCCACAGAATATATCAATAGCTGTACTCAAAGCATGTAGCCTGCTATCTGATACTGAGCAGTGAGCAGTCGTAGATGACCATGGAAGAGTATAAAAGTGGAATATAAATGGTATTTCTTGTTTCTTTGAGATTGCCATAGTCTAATTTTGGTTAAAACTTTTAAACTTTCAGTTGAAACTTTTTAAGATCCATTCTGTCCTTTTTGAACACCCTTCAGTACTGTACTTTTAATTTCTAGTTCAGCACAGACTCCAAAATGGTCAGAGAACCAAACTGTTGTAAAGCTGTTCTAAACAAATATAAGAAATTTTCCTTATCCCATAGTTTTCAGTTTTACTGATATCGTGGATTTACCAATTTTTAACATAGCATTGCTGCTGAGTCACATTTAATTTCTAACAACAGCTATTAAATGGTTACTATTCTCATTTGTGTATTTATGTAATGAATGATTCTAGCTATGTAGTATAAAAATATGCATTTAAATAAATGCAGTCAATGAAGATATTACTCTCACAAACTGGCTGCCAAAAAGCATATTTTCCTGAATTTGACACATACGGCCATCAACAAATGTATTAAGATGAACTCCACCTTGCTGGAACTCACATTCAAAGGTATCTTCATGTGATAAATATGAATCCAGGTCAGGCAGAACACCATGGCACAGGACATAGGTGTGAAGAGGTTGGATTGGTCACCAGAACTAGAAGTTACCTTAAGCCCTTAAATGATTATACATGCAATAGAAATTTTACTGAATACCCTAACAACCCCATCATCCCTTTGAGAAGGCAAACTTGGATGCATGCCCTGTCTGTGGGACTCTAACCCAGCTCTGACAGGCTGGAGGAATTTTCTTGGGAGTTAGCCTGGCATCAGAGCCTGCTAAGTGAAGAGAGGAAACCAGAAATCAAACAATCATCTATGTCCTGCTGTACTTTTCCTGTATCGGTTTCCAAATATAATATTTTATTTCACTAGCTTGGCTTTTTACCATAATAAACTCACATAGTTTTTACATCAGAGCATTCCAGATCCTATAAGTGATCTCAGAGGAGCTACCAAGTGGCAGGAGTTTCATTTGTTAGGAAGAGACAGGTGTGTGGCCAGCACAAGGTCAGATATCCCCTAACAGCTTCTCAAGGCTTCAAAGACCAACTGGAGGCCAGTATTACAGAGAACTGTTTAGGGAGAACTACCTTGGAAGAGAAACTATTAGCTAAAATCTCCTTGCACTGCAGCAGAACAGTTGAGGCTGTTGGTGGAATATTTGGCAGGCTACTTGAAGAAAATAACAACTTAGGTCATGACCTAACATGAAGTTTATTATGTTCACGTGCTAGGCAGACTACTACACTGAAAAGCTAGCCAGCATTCCCCTTGATGCCCCTTCTATAATGAAATGATAACAGAATGGGTAGCGTTGTCAGATCATCACAAGCTTTTTTCTTTTTATTATGTTTCCTTCTTTTGTTTCCTCAGGATGTTTCAGGGTTTTTTTTTTGTTATTTATCTCAATATATATTTTTATGGTTAAGCATAATTCCTGAATGTTCATTTTTTTTCTATGGTTCACAGTTGTATGTGCTGGCCTGTCAGATATAAACTAGAAGCTGCATTTAGTTAGGCTAGAGCAGTACCAATGGTGGAGGCAGAGGTCATGTCTTGTAACACCTCCAAATTGTGATTTTTCATAAATTAAATGGTAAGTGGCACTAGCAGAAACACTGTTGTTCTATAAGGAATGTAACAGTCTGAACAAACCTTTTTTCCCTTAAATTTATCTAGAGGGAAGAAATGCCTCCTTCCATGCAACCACAACAAAGACACACAAGCTATTGACTTTTGCCCTCACTATCACAAGCCCTGAATGTAAGTTATCGATTTAGTATGCCCATATTATGTGGTTTTCTTACTTTGTTACACTGACTGCAGAGCAGACACATACCCGGATGATTTTTCAATATTGTCTGATGTGACAAACAATTGTGGAGGCTCCTCCAGGCCAGCACTGCCCTGAGACCCTGTGGCACACGGAGCTCACAGCTGTAAAGCCAAATTAGTTCAGGTGCCTTCACACCACTTGTGTCACTGTGCTTAGATCCACACAATGCACATATAAGTGGCATTCAGATGTTTTATGCTTGCAGCGTGGATATGTTCTTATAAGACAATGATCACTCAGCTCTCACAAGTGTCTTTTCAAAGAAAAATGATCAAAAAGGCCAACAAATATTAACACACCCCGTGATACTGGAGGTAGTAACAGTATAGTATCACGGAGAGCAGATTTGTCTATTGGACTGTCTATAAACTACACTTTTAATCTTTCTATGTGTACTAGAAAATATGTTACTGAGGGAGAATATAATTTGTAGTGATTAGATTAATCAGACTGCTGGGATTCATATTTCAAGAGGTTCTATCCTTTTCATGCTTATATAAGCCTAAATTGTGACTAAGCCACCGTATTATTAATAATACAGAGCTGAAGAGCACTCACATCTCATATTTTTTGAATATCCCCTAATTGGGAGAGATGATTCAATCCAAGATTCCCATTAAAGTGCTTAGTAAAGAGTGTAATTTTTTTTATTTGCCACGATAATGATAACAAAAGTATGACATGACAGTTACCTTAAGTTTAGTCAAGAAATGAACATTTAGTTGTTTGTTTAAAAATTAAGTCTAAGTCCTTGCTTATATAGCAAAAGATTATTGCAACGCTATTCTGTAGTGCTATATTTTTGCTGATTAATTTGTTTCACAGTGTAGGGTGATACACTCATCTGCTGACACAACATTCATTGCCCATCTTTTAATTAAATTGTTAAAGAACGATGTGGGGTACTAGATTGTGAGAATGCTGATTGTATTTTATGAATTTCAGTCCAATTCTAAAACTTTAGATATAAAAGGTGATTTGAAACCTGTGAACATTTAAAGTATAATGTCTTCTTTGGGTTTTAATCTCAACACACCTTTTCTGCACAGTTAGTTAGCACTTCATTTTTATACTCTGATTAGATGTTAAAAAGCTATGCAAATCACATATTAATATATAGGCAGAAAATAAGAATAAAGTTTTTTTGGTACTAGGCATAAATCCTCAGGCATTATTGCTTCATTCAAATATTTTATCTATTGATATAATTTAAACAATCATCACAGTGTAAATGGTAAATATGGGACACATTACTTCTGTCTGTGCTAATTTTTATCATGAACAGAGATCTTAAGAACTTAAGCATATTGATTCTGTAGGACTGGTGAGCACACCCAAATCATGGCAAGACAACCTTATTGCTCTCTGCAATGACCTGAAAGGAGGTTGTAGTGAGGTGAGTGTTGGTCTCTTTACCCAAGTACTATAAACAAATGATAGGATGAGAGGAAATGGCCTCAAGTTGCACCAAGGGAGGTTTAGATTGGATATTAAGAAAAACTTTTTCATGGAAAGAGTTGTAATGCATTGGAACAGGCTGCCCAGGGAAGTGGTTGAGTCACCATCCCTGGAGGTGTTTAAAAGATGTGCAGATGTGGCGCTTAGGGACATGGTTTAGTGGTGGACTTCACAGTGCTATGTTTATGTTTGGATTCTATGATCTTAATGGTCTTTTCCAGCCTTCATGATGCAATGATTCTTCGATTGAATGAGTTTTGGAAAATGAAGGAACAGAAGTTCTTCCTGCAGTTGTTTGTTCTAGACCATGTGAATAAAATTATGTTCTTCAGATTCTACCCATGCCACAGTACACACAAACTTCAATCGCTTGGCAAGAAACTTGTAAGCAGTACTGAGTGAACAAACGTATCTAAGAGGTTTTGTAGACTGAGGCAAATTTTAGGAAATTATGACTACAGTCTGTGTGAAACAAAACAAGTCAGACATCTCTTGCTTAATAATTTTTACATATCTCTGATTACATTTGTGTGAAGAATAATTTGGCTTGAGATAATATTTCAGACAGTTTTTTACAAATAAAATCAAAGGAGTAATTTTACTTTCCGTAAACATCCTTGAGCCAAAAGATATCCTTTCAGCTTCTTTGCTGTTGAACTATCCTTAAAAAGCTGCAGATTTTTTCAGTGTTTGAAAGTTAAGAGCTTTGAAAAGAAAACTTAAAATATACATCAATGAAACAAAACAAAACTCAAGGTAACCCATTGTATTAAAATATCACGCAGACTGTAAATGCAAAGAGTAAGTACTCTTATAAATGTGCTTTCAATTATCTGAAAGAGGCCACTGAAGTTCATTTGGTCACTCCTGAAATAAGCTGTAACTTTGGACTACAAATATGTGTAAAAAGAGTATTCAGTATTGATTTCAAATGACAGAGAATATCTAGAGAAGCCTTTCAAACAGCACATTGCTAATATTACTGGCATTTTGCACCTTACTTTGTTTGAATGAATCTAACTTCTGTTTCTAATCACTGATGCTTGTTAATGTCTTTTTTGTATATATTAAACAGCTATTGTCAGATGTCTTTTCTCTACAGATATACCTGTTGACTGTAATAACAAACTAGAGCTCATATTAATCTCATTAATAATTAGCCTTTATATATTATTCTGGTTTAAAGTGTATTTCATTAACTGTAGGTACTGTATGTAGATATAATGTTCTAATTTTGTCTTACTAGTTTCTATAGAAAAGCAGTAATACTCTTCTAATTCAATTTTATATCTTTTATCATCTTATGGATGGAAGAATTGCATTACAGAACCACCACATGGCTACTGCATGGCAATGTGAGGTCATATTATTTGAGTGACTAACATAACCCCTAGGTCACATGTAATTGCTGTTTTTCTATCCTGTAACTGTTCTCTAAATTTGTTCTTATCATTTGGGTTTCATTTACTGTTATTAGAATGTGGCACTCGAGTTTAATAAATTAATGTAAATTATTTTTTTTTTTTTTTTAAACGCAAGAGGATGCAGAACGAAGCTTCAAGAAGACAAGCATCTCCTCCCATGTTGTGAAGTGGTGTATATTAGTGAAGTGGTGTGTATTAGAGTGGCAGCTGTAATGAAGCTCACAAAATAGGTTATTAGGAACCTGTTAAATATCACATCTGGCAGACTTCACTTAATCATGCATCATCTGAGCTCTGCTTTGACAGTGGTCCTACCATAGCAGCATCTGGTATTGGATCACAAAACTACAGATAGCAGCTCACTATGTAGGATCTATGTGGTGTTTACAATAAGCTGTTTGAGATGGATGGCTTAACAGTTTTCTACAAGAGGTCAGAGAGTATATCAAAGCTGGATGGGAAAAGGGTGAGGTGAGAGGTTGTCTTTACCAACTGAGAGAGAAATGATGTATGACTGGCAACGCTGGTTCTTCTAGCTCTCAATACACAAAGCTTCCGGAGGCATGTTAGCCCTTATGTTAGGGGGTGGGCAGTCCTGATTGATATTATGAAGTTCACAAGATGCAGATTGGCAGTTGTTACAGGCACTATCACATTTATCCTTTAAGATATCATCCCAACCCACATTAGGGAAAAAGAAGGACATGGTGAAAAAGTTGTCCATCAGTCCCATGTCTTCACAGACTAGCAGAGGAAGCAGAGTGAAGGGAGATTCTTCTCACTGCCCACAAGGCTTCTGATACCAGATTCCTCTAATACCAGATTCTTTCCTCTAATACAGCCATATAGGTAAGCTTTAAAATACGCGTAAATGAAATGTTAAATATTAGTCTATCTATAGCTAGAAACACTTGTTCAGTGGAGAAAAACTTTTTTTTTTTTTTTTTTTTGTGTGATTATTACATAGCTTGCAGTATTCAAATAATGCTGAAATGATTTCAGAATGATAAAAATGAAGTGCTACTGGGAGACATTCATAGCCTGTAAACTGAGCTGCCATCCCAACAGTATCATCTACCAGTCTTCTCATTTGGCAAATCTTTCCTGAAGACTTTCAGAAGGGTGACTAAGGCCTGTCTCCAGTGGAATTAAATGAGTTTTTTAGGAAATAAATAGGTGCCAGCAAAAATCTCTCCCATATTAAATGCAAAGTAGGAGACATACCAGTAGTTTGAAATACGTGATCTTTCAGGAACAATAGTATTAAAAGTAATAATAGTTAGAAATTTAGGAAATTCAGTGTCATTTTCTCTCCACAATAAGTTAGAATTGCTTTCCGCAGGGATGCAAAAGAAGTTATTAAGAAAATAATATTTTACTCTGATTATTATAGGTCATTAAAATGTTTCCATTACCTTCGCTTAATATCAGATGTTTAAAATTATCCTCATATGTTTGATGAATATACTAATTTGCACATTCATGTTGTTGCCTATTTTAGCAAGTAAAATATTTAAGATAGTTAAACTTACAAAATCGTTTTCTCCAGAGAATGTCATATCCAAGAAGCTTCAATAAGCTTGTCTATTTTTGTTATGCTGGAGAGACACACTTTATTCTAAGTTACCATGTTTTGCTTTTCTCTTGCTAGAACCATTTGATTTTTCTAGATGGTAGGGAGAGATACTGAAGGATGGAAATTATCATTTTAACTAAACTTATTGTTTCAGTTAAAACAATAAACAGTACAGAGGAGTTTCTTACAGACAGAATCCTGCTTCATCTTTGAAGAACTTTGTTTATTTTTTCTAGGATCTTAAAGAGATTCATACATTGCTATCCATCCATGACCTAGCCATCTCTCACAGATTCTAGGGCCCTTCATCACGTTTTTGTTCATCACACACCCTCTAGAGAAAATTGGACCTTTTACATTCACATAAAAAAGTCTGAAAGTGATGAGTACTAAAAAGGGGCAATTAAAATTTTGTGTGCTATCAACATTCACCTAAGAGTATGCTTAGATGAATACGTGTTAATTTTCTCCTAATAGCGTTCCTTAAGAGATTATTTATAATAGAAATGTTGCTATCGCAGCTAACTCTGTAATGGCTCCTTTAAAGAGACTAAACACTTATTTTTATTTTCATCTGATATTCTTGTCACCTTTACAGAGTAAAAATTGTTTTGAGTATCCACAATAAGCTAAACAATATTCAGTGGTCCTTAAATTATATTCTTTTGACTAATCAAACATTAATTTGTTCTTCCATGAAAAACACACAATCTGAACTAGTGTTTAGCATAAATATTTAGTATCTTCAAGTAAAACAGCATTTCAATACTCTGTTACAATTATTATTGGAACACATTAAACCTTATGCTGTGCAATAAAAAGACTCATTATTGATGTGGAAATAATGTATGTTTGTCTTAACTTTCCTAGAGAATAAATAACTAGCATTCTCAAAGGTGTCATTTTTATCTAAACCTTTCCTCAGGGAGACATGTAAAAGAGATTGCCACTGAAATAACCACCTGTGCCGCTTGACTGGAGATTTTTTCATACGTCTCTCTTTTTATTTGTTAGTGAAATGTTCATACCTAGTAAGTATTTTATGTCTTCAATTTTGGTGATCCTCAAGACAGAATAGGAAATGACCTGTGACCTTAGTGTGTTGTGTCACATCCCTAAATGAGCATTCACTATGATAGCTCCAAGACAATGATTTAAACTAGTGCTATAATTTTTCAATATTAAAAATGTTGAGTTTTGTGCACTTTGTCCCTTAATATGTTCCTGCCTTCCTCATAGGTTCCATACCAACTATCCATTTACTATTGTATCTCCAGAAGTCAAAAGCCAGGCTTTGTGTGGCATAAGAAAGCTCCCATTCTAGGCAACTATCAGGAAATATGAGGTTCAGGGCTCTCAGGGAAGTAATTGTAGTGACTGTACTTCAAAATGCAGACCAGGTTACATTCATTCACCCAAAGTATTAAATTTATCAATTATATTTCCATGAATGATGTTCATTTGTCCCAACTTCTACCAACCAACAGTGTGATGCCTACTCTGAAATAAGCTGCCTATACCTCAACGAAAGTAAGTGCTCTCAAAGAGTATTTCATCTGATCCTCCCGGAATGGTTACCTGAAGTAGCTGGTATCTTTGACCAGTTTAGAAAAATCTAACTCAAACAGAATTAGGTGACCTGAATCCACCCTATATCACCAGCAGGGATCACTTTGACATTCATGTCATGGCTGTTGGTGTTCAAGAAGCACGTGGACAATGCTCTTAGATACACAGTTTAACTTTTAGGTTATCGTGTGTAGAGTCAGGAGTTGGACTTGATGAACACATCGGTCCATTCCAACTCAGGATATTCGATGATTCATATCAAACTTCTGTTTTGGTCTTGATTCTGGAATAAGCTATTCAAATGCATGAGCAATTTCACATAGTTTTTTATAATCAAATGCCCAACTTTGAATTTTCATACAAAATAGAATAACTGTTGAGAGGGGAATGGGTTATGGTGACACTCTTTTAAGAATTACAGGTGACCAGTGCAGAGTTTTTAAGTTTTATTTTGCTACTATTTGCCAACAATGGAAAATTTTGAAAAGCTTTTCAGCCCAGATGGTCATGAGCAAGAACTGGACAGCTGCTCCACAAATCAAGTATACAGCTTCACCATCTTTCTAACCTACTTAAGCTATTGAATATGCAAACTTCTTAAAGAGAAAAGAAAACGTACATTTTAAATTAATTAGAAAAATTATATGAATTTGCAGTTATAGAGTTATTCATTATTTGCACATGATTTGCTGTGCATTGGGGAACTTAAACATTTTTTCTGTATCTTTTGGTTTTCACTTTCCTAGCTCAATTTTTTTACAATCCAATATTGTTGATGTACATCTGTAACTTTTCTTCAAGGTTAATAATATTTCTATGATATTATAGGTGATACACCGTTGCCTACATATAAAGTAACTTTTGGCATAAGATTAGCCGAAACCATGTTAAACAATCAAAACAATGTTTGTAATGAGGCTAAAAAAGCAATCTAAATGCGAATCCATTCAAAATACAACTATGAAGACAAAGATCTGACTATAAATTTGTTCATAATAATAAATTATTTTCCTAATTTAGTCTTTAAGTACTCATATGCACAGAGAAGCACACTTCATTGACACTTTCTTGATACATAAAAGCTCTGTCTGCCTGTAAATTTTTATTGCATGTACTAACCTAGCAGCACTATGTGTTATGCCACATTTTTTCCAGTAATGCAATCTTAGCTTCGGTCCTGCATTTAAACATAAGAAACCTCATTGCTGATATGGACCTATGTACACCTATATATATATTTATATCTTCACACAGAAGATGTACTAAGAAAATTATTGGTTATGCTTAGATTGCTGTTTTAGTTTTCCTAATATATGGATTCTTCTATTCTGTATGTGAGTCTGTTTATCCAAGATAACATGCAATGCATTCATCATAATAATATGAAATTAATTTATGAACAAAGCAAAAGGAAAGTTTGCAAACCAAAAGAAATTTAAATGTATGATGGGTTGCTGTAGATGTAAATTATTTTGTTGTTCAATTCCATCTAGTAATTTTTTGTATAATATTTCTTGGAATCTTTGTTGAAGTTGGTGAAATAGGACAATGACAGAAAAATTTACATCACCTGTATATAAAAATAAGAAATTTACTAAAATTAAATGTAAAGAAAAATACCAAAGTGAAGATGGTATGAGGTTTTGTAGTCAACCTGGTTTTATAGCACTTATCTTCTATATTGCAAAAGGGGTATAAAGCATATTAATAAAAGTTATGTGCAACAACGAATACAGTATGCTTTCTTGTAAGTACTATAGGTGTATTCCCAAGGAAAAGATCAGTGTCCTGAAGAAGAAAGGAAGAAAGAGTATGAAGATATCGCTAGCATGGTTTCAATTTAAGAATGCATTTTCAGCATTACCAGCCTGGCCCACCATTGCCTTTCTTTTGTTCAGGAAAAAAACCCCAACCAATAAACCAAACCAAACCAACAACAAAAAAAGGAGGAACGTAATAGTTTACTCTGTAAACCGACAAGCTTGGATGGCTGACAGTAGCTAGATGGTTTTATCTTCTTTACTCAGACTAAACGAAGTCCAGAACAGGCATCAGCAACTGCTACACTAATGCAAACAATGTGCCCTGTACAGCTTTTTCTAATGGCGTGCATTAGGATCTGTGTGATCCCAAACCCCAAGAGCTTCAGTATCTTGATAATCACATCTGTGAGAGGTAGCAGTCCTATTAATGACAGCAATTGATTAACGGCAACTCACCTCTCTGGGAGGCAGCATCTCCCAGCAACTCTTAAGTTTCGTTTTGCATGCTTCATCTTGAATAGGAGAAAGAAAAAAAACCTCAGTACACCACCCTCCAGACCTGACATGGATGTGATGTGGCTCATCGGTCAAGGAGAGATCAATGGGGCATGAATGAAAAAGAGCTTTCTGAAAGCTGATGGCTGAAAGCCAGAAGAGAAGCTATCTTTCCATTTGACTGGAGTAAATCCACCTTTCAACATTAAAGTTTGTGACTTCTGATCTGTGACTGTTAAATGACTATATAAAAGGAGTAAAAGATTGTCCTTAAGAAACTGTGTTTGTCCAGAAGTTTGTAATCTTTTCTCTTGGAAGCAGCCCTTGCTACCGCCTTTGACACTTTGTCTGTATCATAACCTACACACCACACCCATCTCCTAAAGAACAGAATTATACTAATATGGCTCACCTTCCAAGTCTATCATCTCTACAAATTCCAGATATTCTTCTTCTAGGGAACAGTTAGGCTACTGTTTTCCCCTCATGCAATAATCTTCACTCTCTAAAGTTTTTTTAAGTGTTTCTGCGTTGCAAGGTCTGATTTGAGCTAATCTGATCTTTTGGTTTGTCATGTCCATGTCAGCTGCTCCTCACTTCACTCTCTCTAGCCAAGCTTAGCTGCACTTTTTGTCTCCAGAGCCACACATCGGGCAGCTGCTTGCTCCCCTACCTGTGTTCATTTGCTATTGTTTTAGGCACCCTCACTGTGTTGCCTGGTCCTGCACTCATCCTGTCTCTGCTGAGTCTCACGTTGCTTTTTTTGCTCTGATAACCACTGCAGCCCACTCCCACAGCTCTGCTGACGGGCTATTGTATCACCTCTTAGGAGCCTCATGTCTTCTCTTCCATTTCCTTCTGTTTCCAGTCTTTTGAACTCATTCCTTCCCCATTTGCAAATGGGAGCACCTGTTTACTGAACAGCACAAATTTTTGGTAAATGAGATCTGGAGTGACATAATCTGTGATTTCTCAAAAAAAGAAAAAAAGCACATGAACATCAACTTTTTTTAAGACTTATGGCAGCCCTGGTGCCTGAAAGTCAATAGTCAACAGGCGCTGGGCCAATCTTCCTAAATGCTTGAAGAAGCAAGGCCCAGATTGTACACCACTTTTGATTAATATCATGCAATGACAGTCAGAATAGGATGGATGTGGATAACATGTGGTCTGAACTCTCTTGAATTCAGGCACTTGGATCAATTTTAAGTGTCTAGTAGATTACTTGAATATGATCTATAATTCCTACGGATACAAGTATCTTCTCAAAGGCACACTGCAAATATAACTAAAGGGAACACAGTGGCCTATTTATTGATTTAAATCTTCAGTGCTAAGACATCAGCAGTATCATCAAATTAGCACCTGATATTATCATCAAAATACCATACAAAAATTCTGTGCCCAAAATAAAGAAATACTTTTGAATACTCCTTCAGTGTCCCAGCTTTCTATTTTATTACGGTGTTTTGATTATAAAATTCATAAAATTTTTGAGTGGTACAGCAAAATCTCTGAAGAAATTAATAGTTCTGTCTTCGGAGTTTTCAGCACAGATGTATGTAAGTAACTAACGCAGAATAAGGCAAGTACTTGGAATTCTAGGAAAAAAAAAAAAAGAAAAAAATTAAGTACATGCCCATTAATTTAACATTACCAGGCCATACACTGCAGCGTGTACTTTCATGGAAAAAAATACACAGTCACTGACTTGACGACTGTACCGTGAATGAGAGTATCAAATTAAAGCTGCATGGTTAATGCTCTGGGAATTAAATTCAAATTAATTGTATTAACGTATTACATTAGTATTATTTTCTGCAAAGGCGGCTTTCTGTGAGAATAGTGAAATCTGAGAAGTGTATGCATGCAAACCTGTGGAAAAGAAGGGTCTTCAGTCTTTTTTTTTTAACAGTCTCGATTTACGATTGCACTTGTCCTTCAGGTATCTGTGGCACAGAATTTGGAGCAGCAGGTAAAGCTGCTCACCCCAGCCTTCCATGGGCTGAAATACCCCCCACTCCATTGGGAACCACCATTCTTTCTGCGGCCGGCCGCTGCCCTGGTAGAACATGCTGACACCATGAAGATAACAGAAAAGCCTCCGCCACACATCATCTGCCCCTAGGGCTGAGCGTGTGGCCGCCTGCCATGTGCCCAGCACCGAGGCTACTTCAGGCCCGGCCCCGGGACCGGTCCTTGCCCCGCCGCGCTCCGGGCTGCGCCGCCGAAACGGCGTCGAGGCGCCTCAGCGGGCACGCGGCGAGGCCGGCGGGAGAAGAACTACATTTCCCAAGAGCCGCCGCGCTCCGGAGCGATGCGATTGGCCAGAGCCCGAGCCCAATCGGCGGGGAGGAGGTGGGCAGCGGTGCCGCAGGTGCTGGCGGCCGGGCCGGGCGGCCAGGGGAACATGGCGCTGGGTACCAGGGCACCGCGGCGGCTGCTGCACCTGCCGGCCGGGAGCTGCCTCCTCCTCTTGCTGCTGCTGCTCCTCCTCCTCTGCGGCCAGCTCGGGGGAGGACAGAAAAAGAAGGAGGTAGAGACGTTCGCTTCTTTCGCCATCGCGCCCGGCTGAGGGGCTGGGGCTGCCCTGCCGCGCTGTCTTCCCCGCGTCAGCGCCCCCGGGCGCCGGCGGCGTTTCCCTCTGCCCGGCGGCCCTCGCCCTGCCTCCCCCGCGCTCCTCCCTCCCCCTGCCCCGCCGGCTCCTCTCCCTGCCCTGCCCTGAGGGGGGCGCCCGTGGGGCGGAGGGCGCCGGGCACCGCTCACCCCGCCCCGCCGAACACGGCCGGCTGCCGGCGGCGGCGTCTCCAGGGCAGCCGGGAGACGGCGACGCGGGGCGCAGTGCCGGGTGCGCTGTCTCTGGCGAGAGGTCCCGGCCCGAGGGGGTGCCATCCGTTGTCGTGGGGCTTTAACTCCCCGGTTTTGAGCACATGAAGGCGAGGGCTGGCGTCCTTTTTCTCGGCTGGCCGCAGTCCTCGGGTGGCTGTGCAGCCAGCCGGAGATGAAGGGCACTGACCTGCGGCAGGAGGGGGAAGTTAAACCCCGTGTTTGTGGTGCCAGCTAAAAGAAGTGCCCAGAGTTAATGATACTGAAGTCGTGGCAGCAGGTGTGTGCGTGTGCTGGGGTAGGTGCTGGTGCTGTCTTCGAGGCCCCTTCTTGGTAAGAGAGACATGGAGGAAGGAGCAGTTCTAGTTCAGTTTCAGTAGCAACAGCCTGTGTTCTGCAACTCATGGATTTAAATAGGGAAATTTACGAAAACGTGTAAATAACTTGCCTTTTTCGGTTTTCAGTGCTGCTAGAGCTTTCTATACTTTTCTCTTCCTAGCTTGCCCTCAATTTCAGGCCTGATTCTCATATACCCAATGCTAGGTCAACCAGTAGAGTGTCTTTACAGTTGCTCTATAATTTCATATAGGAGTGGAGGCAACTTTTTAACAAACTGTAGAATTTTTTTTTTTTTAATATCTATTTTCTGTTGTTAGTGTTACCAGAGGACCTGTGCTTAGTGGTGGTGGAGGAGAGGGAAAGAACAATTTTGCTAAGAGGTCCTCTCTGTGTCCTGTCTGCTCAGACAAAGAGGAGGATAAATTAAAATTTTTTTTCTTTGTTTGTGGTGATTTTCTTTAAAGAACTGTATAGGCTCCTAAGGCTTATAGGTCAAAGAAGTAAAATGAGGGGAAGCAGAGAGGGACGTGCTCCTGTCTTCCCTCTGGTGTCTGCTGACATGACTGAGGGAATGGCTTAAAACTGCATCATGGGAAGTTCAGCTTGGATATTAGGAAAAAGTTCTTCCTTAAGAGTGTGGTCAAGCACTGGAACAAGCTCCCCAGGGAAGTGGTCATAGCCTCAAGCCTCTTGGTGGTCAGAGAGTGGATTTAAGTGTCTAAATAGCAGTCTGACTTTGTGGTCTTACCCAGTTAAAGAATATAATTTAGATAATTGATATAAATCCCTTGGACATCAGTGTAAAAAACCAAATCCTTTCGTTCTACACATTCTCTTTTTCCTTCTTTCTAGAAAGAGTACACAGTAATGTGTTGCTCTTCTCTTGCTATAATTAACTTGTTTTCAGAACTTTGACTTTTTTTTTTTTAAATAAAATGTGTTTAACGTGTGATACTCTTGATTCTGTCTTGCCGTGATGCGCTGGCATTGCACCTTTTGTTGACACTTTCATGTGGAGTGGCAGGTGTGCTACCAAGGTAGCTGACATAATCTATTTATTTTTAAAGAAAGTAAATAATGGCAAATTAAAATTGACATTTGCAATTACTTTCTATAAAGTTTCCTAGTTCTACTGCAGAGGTGGTACATAACAGGATTGAAATAGATATATTTTGCCTAGCCATTTGGTACTGCAGTTCAAGGTGGTATTTTTCCTCTGTGAAGCTTGTTTATCAATTTTTTTCTTTTTAGCTGATTTAATTGGTTAACTAGCAACCTCTTGGTCTTCTGCATCTTTTCACCTCCTTTTTTCATTGCTGTTTAATATTTTTCTGTTTATGCAATGGACTAAATATTGCTCATTTGCTCAGGCAAAACACTGTTTTTACATAGACACACTGTATCTACGACTGCATCTTTACACAAGCTGCTGCAACACTGTAAATGCTTGCTTCAATTTAAATGCAAAGTTAAAGGAAAGTGCAACTTGGTGGTGTTCTGGGTTTTATACATTGTACATATATTAAAAGTATCGCTTTGTGTCGGTATTATATACATTACAACTAAAGTCTGGCTCCTTTTCTTGTCCTACAAGCTTCATATGGAAAACTGTAGTAGTTTGCCCAATATATGTTGGCGGAAAGCATCTGTATGCGAAAGATGGAACTTGAACTTTCTTACAGGAAACTGTTTGGAAATAACATTTAAAAACTGTTCTGAGGAAAACTGTATGAATTGAAAGAGCACAGGTTCTTGTGCTATGGGAGGTTCCTGTTCACAATACTGTTCAGAAACAATGATAAAAGGCAAAGGTGATGAAGGTTAGATGTGTAAAGTGAACTTAGTATTTCTACACAGAGAGATAAGATTGCCATAGCTTTTATAGAAATTGGAAAAATGGTGGAACACACAGTGAATTGTTTCAAAGTGAACACTGCAAGATGGAAGTTAATGTAGTAGGATTACAAGGTATATCTCATGAAATATTTTAATAAAAAGAAGTCACATCTCAGTTTCCTCTTTCCTGCTTGCTTTCTATGTTTCTTTGTTGGGATGGCTGTCTGGAAAAAAAGGTTAAGGACTAGATCAAGGGTGTCAAACTCATTTTCACCGGGGGCCACATCAGCCCTGCGTTTGCCTTCAATAAGTGTATGTAACTACTCTGACATTTATACAGTCCTAAAATTACATTGGGCCCTTTGAAGGCAACCGTGAGGCTGACGTTGCCCTCAGTGAAAATGAGTTTGACACCCCTGGACTAGAGAAAGGAATCTTCTTTCCCAATCAATTTTTTGGGAAACCCTGAGTACTTGAAATGTACCTGAAAATAGCAAGAACCTGGAATGTTGGAATTGGAATTTGAGCAATGGAAGTATTCTTGGTGAAGACAATGTGTGAATGTGTCTGGTTGGTGTTCTTTTGTTGTTGTTGCGTGTGGGTTTTTTTTGTTTGTTTGGGTTTTTTTGTTTGTTTTTGTTTGGGTTTTTTTTTCTCCTTTTAAAGCATTGACTACATGGCAATGTTTGTGTAAAGTTTGAATGATTAGAGGGGTCTGGATCAATTGTATGAGCCTGGAAGATGGAAATAATGACTTTGCAGAAAGGAGAGGGCAAAATTAAGGTATTAGATGTTTTTGAAGGACTCATTGGTAGCAGAGGAAGATGAACTGGGAGATGAGAACAATGCCATAACTTTATGTGTTTATTGTGAAATACTATGTTACAGCTGTATGGAAAATATGTAAGTTCTTAAACTACTAAAATATAGTGTCCTATACAGTAAAATATTCTTAATGATAACTAAAGAAACTCTTTCCTGTGGCAAATTACTGAAAGGTGCTGAGGCCCAATTTAAATTCCATTAAATTTGTAAAAAATTGAAGAACTACTGGAGAGTGGATTTGAGTTAGGTGATAGGATACTTCTTTGGCCTATAAACCATAGAAACCTACATAGTTTTTAAAGAAAATCAAACTAAACAAAAATGCCTGAATCTAGCACAGAGAGCAAAATTTATTTTTGAGCTCTCAGGTGGATGATTCAGAAGCTTAGTAAAACCACTAGTATGCAATTGGAGTAGCTATTTTTGTACAGGGAAATTTGCCATTACACCTAAATGTGACGCAGGGAAGCTGTCTGTGTAGAACAGCATGTCAGTTTCGTTCAAGTGGAAGTATCTTGTTGGGCTGAAATCTACTCAAAAAGATGCTGATGCATATAGCAATGTTGTAGTAATCTTACTTTTCTGTAATGTCTTAGTTTGCCCTGAGTATTTTTGAAGTGTTTCAAGACTGGTATCTCTATCACTGTTCCTTACCTTTTCTTCCCTGTGTCTTTTACCCTTTCCCCAACTGGGTGTAGAAGTCATGGCAATTGTGAGAAGTTGTAGAAGATGGGGTTGGAAGGACAATCTAATTCGTCCTGTATCCTGTAGCTCAGCGATGCTTTTGTTGCTCCTGGTAGATGTCTGTATGACCTGCCCTGAGAAGCCTTTAGTGGTGGTGACTCTACAACTTCCTTAAGTAATGTGTAACTGTGTCCTATTGTTAAAAGGATTTTTTTCCTAAAGATCTAACCTAGATGTCTGTGTGTTCAATTCCCTCACTTTTAACCCTGTTATTTCTTGTTCTCCTGACCATAAACAATAGATTATTCTTTGATGCATAGTCTTCTCCATTTAGATGGAGACTAAAGGTAGCATTTCGGTTTACATACTCTCCTCTGTTTTATGTGAGATTAACTGGGATAGATTGGCGTGATCCTCTTATTTCTGCACCGTGTGTTCTTGTTTTCCTTTGGGTTTACATATTGAGCCTATCTTGTTTATTCAAGGTTATTGATGATTATTACTGTGTTCCTTCCCTTGCAGCCACAAAATCTTCTGCTTTAAAATGCCTTTCCTAGTCTAATTTGTGGTGGTGTTTCACTGGAAATGTAGCAATTGTCACCCTTTCAGAGCTCTGGCCCACAAAATGTGCAGCAAAGCCTGCAATGTTCTGCCTACATATTTAAATGAACGAAATAAATTATGAGAAATATGTGGTGAAGCGAATGGATAAAAACAGAAGAAAAAAAGAAGATGAATGAGGAGTGTTCAGCATAGGTTCAATGGCGTGGGTAATATAAGAGAGGTTCTTGATCTCTCAGGATCTGTTATACTAGTTCAACAAAATAATGATAATGAAAACTTGAGTTTCTTCTCTATCTCTTGAAATTCTGTTTAACATTAAACTTGAATAAAAAGTCTTTTTGGTCATCTAATCATTAAAATTTTGGGTTTGATCTCTAGACTGTGGAGCACTGCATGTTTTTCCTTTTGAAACAGCGTGCAGGAAAATGTTTGGCAGTTCTACTGAGCATAGACTCCTCTTTTAAAACTTTCTTAAAAAATGAAATGTGGCGAAGGTTGAATTTGTGAAGGGAAGCTCAGTCCTGACTATAGAGTCAGCTTCAAGCCATTTTAAAGACGTATTTTCAGTGGAGGGTTTATATCCAATTGTGTAATTTGCCATTTTATCAATTGTTGCTGTAGAGAGAGGAGTTTTTTTTCAATCAATGCTCGCCGCTTTAAAATAGCCGTCCTGGGTTTGAAGTGAAATAACAGTGATGAGTCATGGCTGAAAATGTAAAATTCTTTAAATGCAATTTTAAAGATTTTTCTCTACTCTGTCCGAAGAAGAATGGGGAAAAAAGTGTTTGCAAGAATTCTTTATTTTCTACTGATTTTTACAAGCAGTAAACACCTTTATTTGCCTCTGTCTTCTGTTCCTAATTAACTGAAGTTTTGGTGAAACTTAACTAAGTTAAATAGCAGTTCTTATTTTAACAAATCCATTTATAAAACCTTGATACCCTCAGTGATTGCATACAATAAGTGAAATAAAGGATGCTTACAGCAGCCTGATAGCATTTTCTAATTGGATTACTGAAACTTTTCTGTCTTAGATGTCTCCATTTGGCATCCTTGCTGTCATAAGGCAGATCGGTGGCGTAATTGATCTTTTTTCTGTTCAGTTCTGTAACCATTAATATAGCACATCCTGTGTAACCACACAGAAAATACAGATTGTATCTGCTTGAGTTGTAAGTGCTCTGGAAAAATCAGTCAGTACAATTAGAGTGGGAAAGCATTAGGGTTTTTTTGTTATTGTTTTGGATATTCAGATTTATTCTTTTCATTTTTAAAAGTGTTTTGAAGATCACATTTTATTGGCTAAGCTAATGATCAGAGCTAAAAAAAGGAACTTTACCTAGTATTTGTTTTAGGCCTCTTCCTCTTGCTCTATTAAGTCTGAAAGGAGGCATAATAAAAAAGTATTGTTATGTTTTCATCTAATGCTATGACATATTTTAGGCTAAATATATATATAATATCTTCTGTAATGTTTAACCGTATAGAATGTAATAACAATTATTTTCTTTTTTCCATTAGAACTTCCACTAATGAGGGATTGCCATGAAATAAATTTAAATAAATTTTATAGCGATCCTTAAAGCTGCATTTCAGATAGAGAAA
Organism: Pampusana beccarii; assembly: GCA_013399365.1. NCBI lineage: Eukaryota > Metazoa > Chordata > Aves > Columbiformes > Columbidae > Pampusana > Pampusana beccarii. The sequence goes on from VWYH01005939.1 coordinate 152,371, forward strand.
CTCATGTTTTTATATGCTGTTATCACAAGTCCTTCACATTCTAAGAAAGCTAAGCAAATTGATACTTGCATTGAGTGGATTGCTTCTCTTAGGACAGAATAAAAAAAACCCCTGGCAATATTTTGGTGACAGAAAATAAGCCCAGAAATTTAAGATGGAAAAGATTTGCACCCTTACTAGTGCAGGCTTCTTTGTGGCAATGCTCATCTTCATGATTGTTGAAGTTGTGGCAGGACTTCTATCACTTCTCTGGGGAGACTGTTCTCCCACCTAATAGGATTTACTGTTATGATTTTTTTTTTTTTCCCTGATGATGATTATATCAATAATACCATTTTGGAATACCCCAAGTTCTTCATCTTTCTCTTAAGCAGTTGCAGTCCTTAGCCTAACTATGCCATTCCATTTCTTCTGAATCTAAAGCAACTTAATTTTGAATTTCAGATGTACTGATTGTTAAGCTTAGCAGAGTTTGGCAATATTGTGTAAAATATTTGTATATCAGTTTCATAATATAAGTGCTAATTACAGTTGTGCAGTCTCTTTGTATAATTACATTTTGCAGAGTTGCTCAAGGTTGTAGGCTATAGCATCTGCTGCTTGAAGGATAAAAACTGTTTTCTGCTCTGCTTTTAGTCTGGCTTTTTAATAATCCTATATCACTATTGCTGTCTACACTACTATTACAAAATTAACATGTTTTTACTTTCCTTATCTGGTTGTCTTACATAGGCCAAGTATGACAAGGTCTAGTCCTGAATCTTGCATATTTCTGTTTAACTTTTTTAGATTTTGATATAGATGTGTGTGTGTGTGTGTGTGTGTGTTCATGTCTGAGCAATGTAAATGTCTCTTCATTTGAGATTTTTGACCTTGTAGAGCAAAGGTGTAGGTAATAGAGTAAAAAAATCTTGCTTGAAGGACAAGGTTCATTTCTGGGTTTTATTTTATAACTTTTACTAAATATCGTTGTAAACTTGATTATATTATGAAGTCCTTTGATACTTAGCCTGTTTTTCATGAGTCATGAAAAAAAATGCACAGTTGTTCAGCTAATTAATTAGCTAATTTCCTTAATACTGCGTGTTATCAGGTCCTGCTGACTACACATTCAGACTTTTTCACATATTTCATTTCTTAGATCTTGTCATGGCAGAAACATATTGTGAATCTTAAATTAAACCTTTAACTCAAAGTAGTGCTGTCCTCCAAGAGTCTGTTTGTTGAAAATAAAAATTGTTAAATTGCACTGGGTTTTCTGCAGTATGCTGAAGAATATGGTTATTCTAACAATAAAGGTTGAGAGGTATTTTTTTGGTTGGTGCTGCTTAAACATTTCTTGGTAATTGTAACTGTTTTGTTTACTTCAGTGGTTCAAATTATTACTTAAAACATTTTGTTCTTACTTCTCTTGGTTATCATCAACTCTATATTATCCACCTCTACTTTTGGTAGTAAACTAGAATGAAATCTAAATTATATTTAATCCATAATTACGAAATTCACTGGGGTACTGATATACTAAAAATATGTAACTTAAAATAATTATTCTTTTTAATCCTATTAAAGTATTTTAATGTGCATCTTCATCTTTCTATAAAAGACATAACTAGAGACTCAGGTTCTGCAAGAGAGATTAATGTGGGGGATGATAAAGCTGGGCAGACAGGGTGCTTTGAAATACAGCTCCTTTCTCTACTCTGTTTTTTTGAGATTATCTAACAATATAAAGAAGATATTTCAGTACAAGTAGAAATATGATGACTGGCAGAGGTAATGCTTTTTGATATACCCCAGAAGTTGCAGGGCTAGGGCTACATACAATGAAGGAATAAATTACCAGCATATGTATAGGTGTTTGTCCAAAGTGAGAAATTCGAGCTACAATTTGGTGGGGCGATTGTAGAGCAACTTAGTAAAAGAAGGCGTAGGGCAGTACCAGGATTCTGCATAGTCAGTGATCTTGACCTAGGGAATAAGAAACGAAAAAAGATATTTCTGAAATCTTGTCCTTCTCTAGAGTTTGGATACTACAGTTAGAACTGTAAGGCTGTGCTGTGCATGCTATGCCCTCCAGAATTTGGTATAATTTCCTAACGTAGAAGATGTCCTGGTAAAGGATTGCGCCAGCTTTGGCTGCAGGAGGAAACGATAGTGATGATGACTGTATGATAGTTCTTCAACAAGGGCTATGTACATGGTCCTTAAAAACTGTAACAATAAAAAAACAAAATAAGAATGTAATCACTTGATTAGAGTTATGATTTCTTTTTTTCCTTTCTCCACATGGTGATGTGTTTATGGTTAAGGTGGTGCATGTGCTGGTTTCTGTTCAGATCATGTAAGGTGATGCAAGCATGCCTGTTAGTTGTGGTTTACAGAATATGGTTTCAGGGATTTCTCCTGAGATATGGGTCTGGAATACCTCCATGTTGATGAAGATCATTACACTTCTTACTTGATCAAACACTCTAAAATTTAGAAGAGTGCACAAATGCACACAGCAATAAGCCAGTTTTCTTTTCAAGCATGCTTTTAAAGTAAATCCTCCATGATGCCTTTTCCTGAGATGTTTTTGGGTGTCAATTTAGTATTTTCAGATTGTGCTTAAGATCAGATGCCTGGGGGGGTTAATATACTTGCTACCTACTTTATCAGTCTCTTTATCTTACTGCAAAGTCTGGCATGTTTTAAATGCGGGGCACATTCAGAGGCCTGGAGAGCATTGAGAATTCTTCCTCCTCCTTTACTGCCCTGTCTGAGAACTTGTTTTGTAGGCTATGCAGTTTGGTAGTTGGATATAAAGCAAGATTACTACAAGTTGCAGATGCCTGTGGTTAGTGAACTTCATTACCTTCTATCCACAGATCTATCTAGTGAAAAACAAGTTACCTCAACATGTAAACCTTATGTCCAGTGTAACGTTGTGCATTCGGGTGACTTAAATAGAAATCCCATCCCATGTTTTCTTGAACAGTGTGTTTTGGAAAACAAAGGCAACATGCTGAAGTTATTTGATAAAGCTGTTTTTTATGTTACTATTGTGTTAGAGTATAGAAAAAGTATGAGGGAAAATAGAAACTATTGAAAGCTGTCCTGAAGAGGGCATGAATTGCCAGGGGTTTGGTTGGTTGGTTTGTTTGTTTGTTTTTTACTACAATAACTAGACTGGAAGAATTAATAGATATATTCATATGGTAATATGACACTAAATGCAGTGCTTTTACTGTGAAAGTGTGAATAAGTGAAACTTTTTATTTGCTCTTGTATTTTTCTGACTTTATTTTTTAAAAATGCTTCAGATTTTCATCAACCATTTATGTTACCATTACACTGTAAGAAGGCTTTCAGGCTATCTATGAATCTAGAGTTGAGTATTGTAAAAATCAGTTTGAAATGAATCAATCTTTATGGTGATGGGTGAGTGCAGCTGATAAGATTTCTTCTTATCAGCTACCTGCCATATACCTTAAATGGAATTGCTGTTAATGGCACATGAAACTTTGTTAGTAGCCAGGTTCCTCCTGCGTGTTCTCTCAGCAAGTTCTAGATTCTTCTAATTTATGCTGGAATGGGACTTGCTCAGTGAGTGGCCTCATCAGGTAGGGGTGTTGAATCTGATCAACTTTTTATTTTCTATGAGCAGTTGATCTGAATTTGAGGCAAAATGCCTGTGAAATATGATGCCACCCAGGTTACATGTAAAAATATTAAAAAGCACACAGTAAGATACATGCATTTCTAAAAGACAAGCTTTGATCATGCAAACAAATATTGTTTTGATCCAGCAGGAATATTTTCATAGTGTTATTTAGATGTGTTCTTTTATTACAGTTAAGCAGTAGTTACCACAAAATCTAGATGGCAATATTTGCTAATTTCATTCAGGAAATAATTTTAATGGTATTCTTTTTCCTTAAGGAAACATGACATGACCTTGCCTTAAGAACAGTAAAAGTGTTTATGAGGTTTAACTATTAAGATTTAAGAAAATCCAAGGTCAGTGATCAAATGTGTTTAAAAGTGAGGGTCTATAAATCTCTTAGTAATGTTAGAGGATAGATACTGGTAGTGCTAAGTTGTCTGAATTCTTTATTATTTTTGCATCACATTTCTAAATGTTCTAGTCATGGTTTGAACTCTTAGAAACCGTATTATGGATCAGCTTAAATGCATTTAATTGGAAGGCTTTTCATCCTTCAGTTCTATGTCTGATTTCTACCAAAGCTTCCACCTGAAGTGGGAAAGGAATAGCAGGAGCTCCATTGGAATTTCAAGGTGAGCATCAGTCCTAGGAAGGTTAATCTGAACTCAAGATGTAGAATTGTTAATGCCTCTTGTTTGTTCACAGCAGATGGATTCAATTACTGACAAAGTGACAGTGCTTTGAGTGGATGAGGCAAAAGTTGTGCAGAAATTGACAGGAACGGTGCATTAATACTGATGTTATTGTGTAAATATTTTCCTTCTGTTGTGAGACACTTTCTCTTCTAAACTAGGTGTGAATAGAAGCTCTTGTCTATATTTACAAGTTTTCTTCAAATTCTGCTTATTTGTAGCAGTGCACTAACTTCTTTACTGGGCAATTTGTTTAGAAACAAAGATAAACCATTATTAATATCCGTTGGACAGGCACCAGATGTTATCATTGTTTTTCATTTCCTTTATGCCTTTTGGTTTCAGGCATTGCTAATCATTTTCCACTTAGAATGCATGGTAGGTTTTCTCATTTTTCTGTTTGTTTCCTCTAAGCTGGATAAATCAGTCAATACAGATAGATTTTATATATAGATACATACATACACGCACACACACATACATACATACACACACTGTTTTGCCCCGGTCTATATGAAATAGCATTTACCTTTGTGTTGAAAGCTGTGAATTTTTGTCTTCCTATAGCTCTAAGCCTAGATCCTTTCGTGCTTTAACAGATGTCATGGAGAATGTAGCTTTCAGAGTAAAATTTTTATCTAAGATACTCTTGTGTAATGGTGTACTGGTTCTAGAGGCTCCTAACATTATTTGATTTCTTTAAAAGTAATAGACATCTGAAGTTCTGCTTTTTCACATATGGAGGACAATTCTTATCTGAATTGGCATCTTGTGTTTTAAGCGATTCTGTATACAGAAACTAGACGTTCTTGTCTTAAGTCATTGTTTGCTATGAACTTGTAACATTCGCAGTAGGATTTAATTTGTCAGTGAAGTGTGACATCTCAACTTCTTAGACAGTAGCGTTGTGGTTAGAGCGTGTCTGGGAAACTGAAACAATGGAAGCAGTTGATACTCATTTGATTTCTGGGAATTGACATTCTGCTTCACGTCAAGTATCCCGAACACTTGGCTGTCTGCTCCTCTGGGTGCTTGGATCCTCTGAAGGCAGTTTGCGTTATTGTTTTAATTCAAGCAGCAGCTCCTACTCTGAAGTGAATCGCTTGTTTTCCCCCAGCAATGCATAGTTTGTGCTCTGAAATGGTCTCTTGAGTGTGTAAACTGGATTCTATTACCGAAACAAATCTGAAGCGTGCACTCCAGAAATGCAGGTAATGCGCTCCAGTTGCTAATCCACATACAGCCCTTGGAACCAGTTTAGAATTAATTTGAAGCATAATCCTGCAAGGTGTGGGTATTAAGGTTTCAGTACCAGCTGTTTTGTTCTACAGACATATTTGTTCTCTTTGCACTACTCACTAATGTCAATCTAGTCAAACTGTCCTCTTTCACAGGTACAGAGGCTTACAGTACAGAGAAGGACTCACTGGGCCACAGAGGAGCAATGAGAGGGGAGATAATTTTCAAGCTGAGCGGTGATCATTCAGAAGAGGGAAGTCCTGGGTTCCCACAACTATTTGTACATTTAATCCAATAACTGTTTAGTGTAAAACATTGTAATACAATCTGTTCAAGTAGGTTTACTTCTCCACCATCTGGACGTGAGTGTTGCCTGCCAAACCTTTAAGTTGGGGAACATACGGAGGGCAGTGAAAGAAATCAAGGTTAATTTTAAGTAGTGAGAGTTCTTCAGGATAACCTCTGTACATTCACTTTCTCCATTTAAGCTGCTACCACCTTCTCAGCTGGAACTCCCTTTGTCAGTGGAGGTGGCTGAGAGAAGTACGAGTGCACTATGCCCAGTGGTCAAAGTGCCAGCCCTGAACATTTAGAGGTAGTGGGTACCTTGCTAGGAACATAAAGGTGCTCAAATCAGCATTTTTCCTTCTGCTGATCTAGGCTGTTTGTATATTACAAGGATGTGGAGGAGATTACACAAAATCTGACTATATGTACCCAGTGACAGGCAGGATAAGCTCATTCAAATCTGGCAGTGCCAGCTGTGGTCTCAGTTCCTGTTTGCTGTAGATCCGAATTCCTCAGTTAACTGCTTCTGTGTGGCTTAGTTAAACTAAGTACTGTGTTATACCTATAGATACCAACTGAAAGAGAGCATAGCACAAGATTATAGTGGTATTTGATTTAATATATAGGTGGTCCAGTATCACCATATTTGACTCTGTTTTAATGGTATGCTAGATGTGGGGAGAGGCACTAAAACTGCAAAATATTTTATACTGTAGAAAGCATGTTAGTAATGGGCTATACCACAAAACAATGAGGCCTGAAGTCATTCCACTCTGGGCTTTTATTAATAGTTGAGATATTGTTATTGGAGGCTTAGCAGCCTTTAGTGCTATCACTGGTGGTACTGAGGGAGACATTTCCACCCATATAAGAACTGAATGATATTTCCATCCTCAGCCTCCTCATAAATTTAGGACAAACATGCTGATGCCTCAATCATGTTCATTTTGCAAGAGCCTCAAGTGAACTGTGATGGAGAGATCGTAAGTCCAATATATGTTGTGTATTAAGATGAAACGTGAAGCTTTCATCTTTAATTGCATTTTTCTTGTCCTACCATGTTCAAGTCCTATAATTATGGATGTGTTAGTGTATTAATCTATTTTCATATATCCTAAGTGATTGAAAAAAAAATTTAGCTGAAGCTGTTCACTTACAGCAACATCAGTTTTCTAAACAATGAATGCATTGTGCTCTCATGCAGAACTCCTGCTTTCTTGGCTGTGAGGGAGAAAATTACAAGTTCATTAGCTGATACAGCAGCTTTGTTTTCCAAAGTAATTTGAAGTCTGTGCTTCTCCCAAGAAGTGAAAATGGAACTTTTCTTGAATGTAATTAACTGTTCTGATGTAAAAATGTTCTACAGGAAACAGATTTTTACTCAAGTCTTTACAATGAGTCTTGAGTCAGCAAAGAGTTAAAAGAGTGCGTTTTAAAAATGAGCTTAGAGAGAGACTTTCAGCTGGATTTCGTCATTAGATCTATAGTCACTTTTTCTACGAATGAAAAATGCATAGACCTTTAGAAATTTGATTTCAGATTGATTTTGGAAGTTAATTTCAGAATGTAAAAATTTGGACTTCATGATGTATCCATGCTTTTGTGAGAACACAACATTATATTGGTAAACACATCACATTTTTGGTTTTCTAATGTAGATGTTAATTCCACTTACAGTTTCCTCAATGTGAGTTATTGAGTTATCCACTATGAAGTACTTGAATTTTTAATATTCAACACAGAAATAAATTCTGAGCTTGGGTATTTAAATGGCTGTTTCTTAACATCTTTAGACCATTAGGTTTTGCGTTGAAGCTTCCTTAGTACTTGTACTGTTTTGATTTAGCATTCAACAATGAACTTCTGCTTTAGTCTTCTTAATTTCACTTTTTTATTTAGATCAAAATTATGTGATGGTATCTGTGAATAGTCTTGCCTTAAACTACTCAGAAATAGATCTGAAACTACAAAGTAATTATTCTGTTAGCAGGATTAAGGGCTTTATCTATCATTAGAGATTTTCCACCTCCTGTTGAACCACAGAATCCATTCATTAATTTAGCACCATGCTATGTCCTTTGTCTTCTAATGAATGACTTACCAGGGAGAGTAGTATTCTAATGAAAGGAACTCCTGCTCAAGTAACTGTAATATTTCTGTTCCTTAATGTACAGGTAATTGCAAGCATGCAAGAACTTCATCTGGATGGCCAACACAGAAAAAAGGAAAGCTTTGTAAAAGGTTTTGTTATTTGAAAATGTTAAGGTACTAGTCGTAGAGAAGAAGAATGCTAAATTTAATGTTTCTATTTTTTTTTTTTCTTCCTGAGAAATAGGATTTTCTAGGAAGCTCTGACGATAAAGTGACCAATAAAAGGATGGCATAATAGAATAAAACTATGCAGAATAAATGTCAGAGATGGCAAAGAATGTATGAATAACTATTAGTAATAAAATGACAGTGAAATAATGTGACGATAGATTAAATTTTTTCTCACAATGAGAACATTAGTCATGATGAAAAGAAGTTAGGAGGCGTACTACTCTGAAACATACCTTAACACTGTGATGGTGGGTACTGGCTCAGTTTCTTTTGTAAGATGGTTTACATGTGGTCTAGGCTCCTTACTGGAATCTGTTTGGGCTACATAGTATATCAGCTCTTCATTAGTCAATTCAATGACATGAAGTATATTGCAGAGTGGTTTTCGCCATACTGGAGAATTCATCTACCAAGATAAGCCCAGTGGATTTTGACTATATGTGTGCCATGGGTCAAATATGGTTATCTTCCTGATAAGCCTATGGATGAAAAAGGAGGTAAATACTTGTATTTTTACCAACTGTCCATCTTGTCTAGAAGGCTGATACCAGAGACGGGAACAAGAAAATTAAAATGATACTTGGAAAGTAGGAAGCGGTATATTTTCCAAATTAAAAAAAAAAAAAAAAAAATGCTGATGTAGGACTGAAAACTGATTGTCTGTCCAAATCATACTTCCTATTTCATCCTGCCTTTCAAAGTGACCAAACTAATTTGTCACCTCCTTTCTAGCCATTATTATGTCTCAGAGCTAGGAATAGAATCTAGGCTTCCTGATTGTCAATATTCTCTTGCTGATAGTGAAGGAAAAGAAAGAAAGGAAAAAAAACAACCAACAAATGGTAACTTAAGAGAAATATTTCCTCTGGAGGCTGGGCTATGTAGAAGTGACTAGTGACTTGTATTGCTCAATAGCATCTAACATATTGAGGAGTTTTTTTGATCCAGGGCATTCACACTGAGGTGAAGACATTCTGTGCCTCTCAGCTATGGAGTTAGAATTATGATTTGATAGTGTGGAATTCACTTAATGCAATCACGTTTTTTAGGGCAGTTTGTTGGTTGATGCTCTCAGCACAATTTATGGATATAGAGTATACTTTCATTCATTCTACAGATCAATGGGGGAAATGTGGTAATTGTTGCTGTGGCAGTGTGAGGACTGTAAAATTACAATGCAAACATTAAAATGTACAATTTGATAGTTTAGGTGAATGCTTCTAATTCTTTAAAATTTATGGTTCCATAAATTACATTAGCAGATCCTTCTGAACTCTTGTAGGAAACTTTTAAAGTCTAATTCTTCATAAAGTTCTACTCAAACTGTTTTTGCTGGAAATTATTGTGTATTTTAAAACTGATGACAATACATAGAGCTCTAGGTATTTATTATTAACAAGACAGTATATATTATATCTACGAAAGAGCTACTTATTTAATTCTCTAAGGTGATACATTGAAACGTAAACAGGTTGGTCCAGATCATTGCTTCCAATACTCTGTTCATTTTGGTGATGGTAAATATCCAGTAAAGTTGTCAAAATACCGCAGTGTGAACAGATCTAAGGTATCATACAGTTCTGTAGGCTACTTTTTTATTCTTAGGAATTTCTCAGGGAAAAGCAGCATCTGTTCTACATTCAGGCTGCTGAAATGGCCTCTTGGTGATATGGAGTTAGACATCCTGTGTTTTGCGGGCTCAATCTGACCTGTTAGAACAATCCATATGGTTCTGCTGGTGCTGTCGCTCTCAGCCTTTCTTGCAGTTCCTATGTCTGTATTACAATGTGGTCAAATGTCTTTGTACTCCTGAAATGCACCTATGGCCACGTGAAAGGTATACTGGATCACATAACAAATACCTGAAATAATTTAATTTAAACTTACTGTTAACAAAAACTTAGCAAATTGTGGAGCACAAAGTGCTGTTAATTTTTGAGTATGTGACAATAATATATATTTTAGGTGTGTGCAGTAGATATATACCCACCTGAAGCAATAAATTATAATGTTCCTTTAGTAATGGATGACAAAACTAGTGTGCTATTACTGGTTTATCTAAATAATCCTCTGTTTAAGGAAAATTAATCTTGTGCTTCAGTTTTGGACTTACGAGAACAACTATCTAAATTAAAAGAAATATTCTTTGGGGCCTCCTGAGCTTGGTGTCTCCCAGTATGTCTGTTGTCTTAGGTGTAGTCAGCTACATTATACACAACATTTTTCACACAAAAAAAATCTTCTATAAGGTAGATCTGAAATAGAAAAAAACCCCAAACAATTACCATATCTCTCTCATATTTCAGATTGGCTTCTTTTGCCTTCAGGGTATACTCTGTCCTTTGCTTGCTTTAGTCTCCCTAGTCATCCTTTTCTCCTGTTAACACTGCATAAATGTTTTAGTTTCTTAACCGCTTTCTCTTGGGTTAATTTTGCAAAAAGGGTGAGTAGTTTACTAAGTCTCCTATTTTTTTAATTATTATGTAGAAAGGGGAAATTTAGACCACTGAGAATATTACTCAGTAGTATGTCTGTGTGTCCTCTAGAGAGAGATGGCCTAACAGTTACCACATAACACTACGTTTGATACAGAGAAGGGAGAGAAGGTGTGCCTTATTTTTAATGGCACCATACAAAGAGACAGCAAAAAGCAACCCTTCCTAGCAAGGGTTCCCAAGGAAGCCTGAAGAAGGTAGATGTAGAAGGATATATATATTTTTTTTTTAACTTAAGTGGAACTGAAGGTATGTAATGAGTGGATCATAGATATGCTTCTGTGATACAGAATGGAATTTCCAAGCACAGGTTATTTAATCCTCTAAATAATATTTAGATCTTTTAATAAATGTGCCATCTCAGCAGATCTTCTTCTTCAGGTATCTGATAGTGATCCTGACCTATAATTTCTCCTTGAAATTCCCCCGTGTACTCAGAATATATATTTTTTTTCCTAAATTTATGGTAAGGAATGCAGTTATTCTGTAATAGCTGTTGCTTTTTGCATTGGCTTTAAATGACTTCAGATCAGAAAAGTATTTATCTTTTGATTATTTGGACTGTTTTTATTGGCTCTCTTCTGTTCTTGTTATCCTTTTCTCTAGAATTCTCTGGGGTAGCAATTTAGTGTACATGTTGTCCTTTGATATTTGTATATAAAATTTATAAATAAAGAAAAAACATAATAGTAGATCAGTCTCTCATAATCTTATTTTTTCCTCTCATAGGGATTTTGTGGACTTTTTTCTAGAAATAACTTTCAAATCTTCTAGTACAGTTTTTCGTTGTCTTTTTTCTGTTTTATCTTTTGTTTTTTCAAAGAATAACTTGTCTTCCAAACCCTCTGAGTTTTTATAAAATGCAGTGTCATTAGCTGCAGTCTCAATTCATCAAAGAAAAAGTTACTTTTTTTCTTCCTGTGAAGAATAAAAAGCAACCCCGCTTAAACAAAAAGTCTGCTTTAAAAAAAGTCCGCTTAGATAAAAAGTCTACTTATTTTCTTCCTGTATCCCAACTATTTTTCTGGTTTGTTTTTGGTTGTGGGGTGTGGGGCTTCTTTTGTGTGTGTGCTTTTTTTGTTTGTTTTGTTTAGTTGGTTTTGGTTTTTGTGCCTGGATTGCTTCCTAACGTTTAGGTCCTCTTTCTTTTGGTATTTATTATTTTAGTTTGTTATTATCGTACCTTACGGTTTGTGCTGCAGAAAGTAATACCCAAAATCTGCTTTCCAGTTGCTGTTGCATGTGAGTCAAAATGCTTAGCAATTCTAATCTGATAGCATATACCTAAGTGTAATGCTCTCCTGGTGTTTCCAAACACTGCAAGGTAAGAACAAAGATAAATCCTTCAAGTACTGCTACTATAATTTCTAACGGTAAGATACTAAAGGACTTTCAGCTTTATAGATACTCAACACAGATTGTTAATCTGAATGATAAAATGTTTTATTAATTCTGTTGGACCTGGCTTTTCTAGTAATGACATAAAGTGAAGAAGCTGTCAGAGATTCAGCACAATTCTGTTTCTCTGTGACCTATATCCTTTTGTCTTTGAGATTTATTAGGTTCCTCGTTTTTGGCTTGAAGGTCTTCATTGTGACTGATTGGTCTTGAGTTTGTTTCTTCCCTGAAAATTCAAAATAGACTGCATGAATTAGCTCTATAAACTTATGTCTTTGCTACACTTGGAGAAGAAAAATAACTGGGATATGACATGGTGTGAAATGCTATCAAAAGGAACGTGATCTCTGTTAGATGCTTTTATTTTTCTCTTTCCAATCCTTATGGCAATTCCCTGATATGCACAAGGCTAGTAATGGATTCTGATCTCATCATGATCACTTTCTGCATTAATCTATAAAAGTGATGATTCTCATTCATTAAACTCTAATCATTGCCTCTCCTGTTATCCATCTATTGACAGGAGCCCTCACGGAAGTGTTCTGTTGAAAATGGTTCAGATTGTATCTCTTTCCAGAATGGCAGCTGTGTGCCATATTGTGATAATCGGAAGAATTTTTTTTTTTTTTTCTTTCCTTCCTGAGCAGTGGTGAAAATCTACCTTGTTCTATGCATATCTCGTAACATCAAATCAGCTCGGATCTCAATATAAGATGGGTGAGAATGACTTAACTCGTTGAGTCTGAGTTCACCTGTTCCAAATACTTTTTTTCTCAAACAGCATCTACAAATGAATGCCTTGGGAGGGGAAGTGTTGCTCCCACACCAACCCGTAGTCTTCTACCCCTTAGCTGTTTTGTGCTCTGGTTTTCTTGAGTGTAATGTTTTCTACTAATGGATCTTCTATGAGGAATGCTAGGTCGTGATTAATTCTGTAGTCCTAGATCTTGCAACTCTCTTTCAATGCCTTACAGAATAAGACTGTTAAGGAATGTAGATCTGTATTACAACTGTATCTGGAGAGGATTGATGTGGCCACAAATGGCAAGTATCTTATCAGATGTAAATTCTGCTGTCTTATGCCTTGTGTTGCAGGAATGTGTTCTTTTTAATCCAGAGGTTGGTGAAACCATGCATGAAATAATTTGTTTAGTTTTTGTGTTCATTCGGCATCCTCTCAGACACTAACACAAAGAAACTGAATTTCAAATCTTCTAGGCTTGGCTGAGGAGCTCAGGCAAGTCTTAGGGCTCACACCTGGTCATTTTACTACTCTTTGTCTTTGCCAAGTATTTTGATATCAAAGAAAGTGAGAGCTTTTATTTTCTCCTACTATCTAGGGTAGGATTATCTGTTAGACATCCTTCTGAGTTTACTGAAGAGAGTTACTATTCAAAACAGCTTTCTCTGTAGCTAGTTTGTTCTTTTCCAAGACCCTGTTCTGGCAGGAAGTAGATTTTTTTCCCTTTCTTAGCCTTGATTTCTGAATGAGGTGAAACTACCAAATCAGTCTGGACTCAAACTTGTGTTTTACTATGCACAAATTCAATTGCAATGATTCCACAGAAAATGTATTATTCACAGAGGTTCAACCTTCTCAAGAGTAAGGTTCTCCTTTTTCCACTATACACTGCACCAAGACTCTACCCAATTATTGGGGTCCCTACTTAAGATGCAACAAAGCCCATTCTGTTGCTGAAGGGCATATTTCTTTCAGGATAATTGGGCTGTTATTTGGACATTTTTCTGTTGATATTCTTAGACTGAACACAGTCTTCTAGCTTTCTGGAACTGAGAGTAAATAATTTAAGGTGAGCGTGGAGAGAACTTCTGGTCATTTGGCCTTTGAATTGGTCACTACTCTTTTATCTTGAAACAGATTGAAAATTGCAAAACTGGACTTCATTTTACTCTTACAATAAAGGTATGTTTGGGTCTTTCTATGCAATATACTGACACAGAGATAGCTGATATGGCATGTCAGACTTAGCCAGTTTTTCTGATGGTCTAAGTATTATACCTTGTGTGCTCTGAGCAGGCATTCTTCCCTCCTGTGGATAATCGTCCTTCTGCAAGTCATGTAGTTTTTGAATTGGTGAAAGAGCAGAGCTGTTCATTCTTCTTTTTTTTTCTTGGCTTTTTCCCAAGAAAGCTGAGGTGTGGACACGTTATCTGTAATCTAGTAGTTTGCATAGTGAAAGGACAAGCAGTGAGGGCCACGAGGTGCAGCAAGAAGGAAATTTTCACTGGATTTTGAAGGAAAAAATTATTCATGATGAAGAGGATGCCCAGAGAGGCTATAGAATCTCCATCCTTGGAGACTTTCAAAACTCTACTGGACAAGGCCCTTGGTGATCTGTGCAACTCTTGAAGTTGGCTGTGATTTGAGGAGGAGGTTGGATGGGATAACCTCTGGAGATCCCTTCTTACCCCATTTTTTACCATGGTTATATAATAAATAGGATAATATTCCTTCTTAAGGAAAGACTGAGCTACTTATACTCATCTTCAATAATGGGTACATTATGCAAAGAATAAGGTTGTGGTTTAGAAAGATAGGTCTTATTTTTCACCATTGCAACTATATGACTAAAATTAATTATTCTCACAACTTCAAGGAAAGTTATTAGTTACCACAAAAAGTTGAAATGAGAATACATGCATAGTAATTTTATGCATTTGAAAACTATAATATATTCTGATTTATCAAATACTGTTATATTAACTTTTTTTTGAAGAGGGAGTAATGCCCTCCGTCAGCCTACTTGTGATGCTGTTCCTGCTGCAGGACAGAGTGCTGCTTTGCTTCAAGGGCTTATTGTTGGTTCAGTGTTCAGTTTGTTGTGAACCAGGACCCTTAGATCTTTTTTTTTCCAACTGGTGGTCCTGTAAGGTGTGCTGGTGCGTGGGGCTTTTCCTCCCCAGATTTAGAAGTGTGTGTTTTCCATTGTTGAACTTGAGATTTCTGTTGGCCCATTTCTCCAGCCTGTCAAGAGTTGTTCTCATGGGCAGCATTATCATCTGGCTTATCAGCTGCTCTGAGTCTTGTATCATCTGCAGTTTTAGTTCTCCAAGTTCAAGATTTTCTGTAGTAAGAAAGTGTTTTGACTAGTTGGATCATACAGATTCTTGGACTATGTATGAAACATAACACTTCAAAGACCATAATACTAAACTTATTTTTCTTGATTCTAAATTAACCATTTCTGCTTGCATGGCTCTTATGCATCTTCTTAAAGATTTCCGTAAGATAGTCCTGGATTGCTGTGGCTATGGGGAAAAATAATTGGGTATTAGGAATATAAGGACAGGATACGATATTTGATCACATGTAGTCCTATGAAGTGTATGTCTGTGTAGAACACTGCAGTTTGTATCCATCGGAACATCAGTACTTCAACAGTTGATTTAAACTTAATTAGCAGATGTGTTCTAATGATGAAAATCCTAATGACTGCATTCCCTGAACAGATTATCTGCAATGCACTTCCTAATTTTACATGGATTTTTCATTTGCTTGTAAACTGAGAAGTGACCATTTTAATTTCACATTTTTATAACTTTGTAAAAGTATGCTTTCTAGATGCAGTATCAGAGTACAGCTATTCATTAGAAATTCTGCACTGAACATATACATGACAGATATGTGAACAATGCATTGGATTTGTGTATGCTGAATGAGTGTACCTGGGATTCCTGGTTGTCTGTAGTAATTCTGAAAGGTCTGAAGTGTAAACAAACATGAAAATTCCTCAATCTGCCTGGACCAAATTTCCAGGAAAAAATGTTTCTGGAGAAATGTCACTGTTCTGTTTTTTTGTCTAAAACCTGTTAAGTGCACAACTGCATGCATTCATGGTAAGCATGAATGAACTGTAACAGAAAGTGCCTGAAAGAAGTGATTTAAATATATATGGGGAAAAAAATATTAAGCTTAGTATGGTCAGTTGGTAAATAGATGACAGTTGTCATTTGCAAGGTAATCTCCTTCCATCTGTTCTGAAGCTTTATAAGGAAAAATAAGCGTGAACAAGCAGCAAGATGATCTTTTGCCTGTATTTGTTGCATGCCAAAAATTCTGGTTTTAATGACACAATAACAGTTCATTTTAGTGTTGAGAATGGCCTGTGTGAGGGCATGAGATAGTACTTTCAATGGTAGTCTTTAAAATGTGGAATGAATTTGTGATGGAGGTCAACCCAGTATGAAACGTGACTGCTTTTGAAGTACATTAATAGTTTTTCTTGAAAAATTGAACTATGATAATATAACAGCAGTTTACATTAACAACAATACAAAAGATGGTTTTATGTTTTGAATAGGAGAACTGTGTCCTGGTTCCCAAATCATAATTTAACTCTGAAACTGCCTTAGTAACAGAAATGAACTTTCATTGTTTTGAAGAAATAGCTGTCTATATTGTATTTTTATTAAAGATGGAGTAGAAAAAAACATGTGGAATAGGTCTTACGCCTTCAGAGGAAAGATGCTGACAAAACATCATTCCATATTTAAAATCCCCACCATGACACCAGACGAAATGAAACACCAAGAATATTACAAAGAAAAAGATGCAACTCAAAGTTCATGGCACTTGTGGTTAAAACTGTAGAAGCAGTAAGTATCAAGAATGTATGATTTTTAAAAAGCATTGTGGGTGACTCTACATTATATCTTGATAGAAGGGATGGTGCTGTGGTGAGTGGTAGGCTCGCCAAATCATTAGATCTTGAGGGTGCTAAGAATAATAAATGCTAATTTCACATGACTGTTTTGGGTGAGATTAAGTCTTTTTTCAGTCTAATATATTAGTCATCTTCCATCAGTCATTTGGAGAGACAAGTAAGTTTATATATGACGTGGGTTATTTCCTGTGATTACAAACTAATGGAGCAGTTGTTCTGTATGTTGAACTGACCTGCCTGGTTGCTCTGTGTGACTGGGAGCAAAGTATGAAGGTCACTTTTACAAGATGATCCTGGAATACTGTGATGATGGGGAAGAAATTATGGCAGCTATTTGAAAGTGAATACCAATTCTAAGCTGTTGTGGAGAGGGCAACTGTGATTTCTGAATAAACAACTGAGGAAATAATTAGTCCATGACATTATTACATATGCACATAGTACTGCCCTGGATGAGACTATTGATGGGGTATTATAGCCAGTTCTGATACCAGTGCCGAAGAATATGTTTGACAAATAATGAACTCTTTAGGAAAGAATTAGGACAAATGGTTGGACTCAATGATCTTAAAGGTCTTTTCCAACCAAAACAATTCTATGATTCTGTTTGTAATCTGCCTGGAAGAGAAAGGCTTGAATTCAGTCCTTGGCTAAAACCAAACTTTAAGGATGGCTTTGACCACAATCTGAAAGTACTTATATGAAGGAAGATGTGTTAAGAAAGGTGTCTCTCATCTATCAGAAAATTTAATATTTGCTTTGACAGCTGAAAGGTGAAACTTAGGCAAAGTGAGGCAAGAGATGAGGTGCAAATTTTGTATTGTAAGATATTTCATTAACTTCCCTTTAATTTACTTGGGGATTTAATTTATTTTGTATTATTTGTCATTTAGATTTAGTGATTGTAACACTTCTTTTTGGGTTAAGCTATGAAAAAGCAACATGATATCTGTAACTGATTTTTGTTTTGCATTTCATTTTGTATGCTGTGTCATTTTTCTGTATGCCACATACTTCTATCAACAAAGCATAACTGCATTGCAAAGTGACAAAATAGATATGCTGTTATCTTGTTAATCATTGGCTTTTGGGTATTTGAAAGTTGGTTGGATACAGTTTGTTAGAATATTAGCTGAATGTTTTTATCAGAGTACTCAGCACTGAAATTAAGTGCTGACATTCTGAATGCCATTTGTGTTTTTCAAAGTCAGACCAGATGAATAATGCAAGTCATACTTTCGTAGCTGTTGCATTTTCCACAACCTGAGGAAATCAACAGTACACTGATGTCTAATCAATCAATTCATTTATAGGGTTTTCATCACAAGCCTCAGAGTTGGAATTAGGTTTTTTCTTTTTTTGAGTTAATGTAATTTTTCCAAAACCAATGTAGTTTTCTTTAGAACATTTCGACTTTGTTGTGTCCTCTCTGATTCTTCCTCCTTCTCTATCCCCTGGATGATTTGAATGTGCTTGTATTATGTGAAGGTAACATTTGCTGTTAGGACAAGATGACTTACATATATGCAACCCTCAGTTTTCAATTCAATGATCTGTCATATCTGTCTTACCACCTTTGCTTGTCAGAAGAAGTCTAATGAATTACCTCAAGTAGACATATTGGATTAAGTAGTTTTAGAAACTGCACTTAAGCTATCACCAGTTTCAACATGAGATTTCATATCTGTATGGTGGTAGCACCACTTGAATGTTATCGCTAACTTCCTTGATGATCTTGGGCTGCTTTATGTGCTAGTGTTTGAACAAGAATATGGAAACAAGGCTGGCCGCTTGTGAGGATGGTAGATTTCACAGTTAATTGCACACAATGATTAGAACAGCATTATTTCCATCACTTACCTCAGGAAGTGATCGGCTGTGGTTTAGGCTGTAGGGGTGATACCAAATTCTGGAGACTATATCCAGACAGTATTTAGTAGTAAGGTCTCTGCCACGAGAACTGACAGATGGAATTATTATAAGAAAATAAATTGGCAGGTAAACTGAAACAATTTTTTTCTATACCATTAATTCGGGGAGAAATGCTTTAGGGTTTGCAGAAATTTAATAAATATGCATAAGGTGATATTTTGTGTTCCACATCTTTTACATTTATACTGGCTTATTAAAGATTTAATTAAGTTTTCTAAAAAGAGAGAGGATGCAGTGTTGCAAAAAAATGTAGATGACAGTGTGGGTTCACAATAATTAGGGCTTCAGGGATAAAATAAAGGCTCTCTACAGTTAATGAATATTAAAGCAACAGCTGCTTTGAAAACTTATAAAAATGAGAGTGTTTTGCTTACCACATCTGTCTTCTGTTTGTCTTCTAGCCCTGGCCCCTCAATATTTCTGACAGGTGACATACCATTTACTTCTGCAACTATGGATAGTAAACAAAAGATACAGAAGATATTTTACTTTACTCCTTTTTGTGCATAAGCAAATTCTTTTTACTGACTTCCTTCTCTTCATTATTCTGCAGTCTGTAGTCCATTCATTTAAATCTTAAAAGCAAGTATCTCTGGATGAAATTTATTAATATTTTGCTGTTGAAACAGCACCTCACAAAGCATTGCAAAGACTTCTGTTCTCTTAAATCCTTCTTTAAGTCTGCTGTGCTGTCAAGGTTCTGAATTCTTGACAGTGGTTAGACAATAAATGTGAGAAAGCAACTGTGGACCATGTTAGCCCATGGTCTTCATTGGTCTCTTGTATTCTGTGTGCAGACATACAGAAATAATCAAATGAGATCTGCTTTGTTTTCCTGGAGTCATAGCTTCCAAACTCTTGGACACAAGAATTGTCTCTGTTATGTGCTTCTCCAGTACGTTGGACAAGTGAATTCTGCTCTTTGACTAGGATTTCTTAGCACTCTGATTATATAAATTAACAACAATCCTGAAATTATAATTTCTTACACAAAATTAGTTAAGAGCATAAATGAAACAAATGATATTAAGCTTCTGCCCTGGACAATGTAATTTGGTCTATAAATTCTTTATCAACGTAATATTGGAGAAGAAATTGTTCTGCAGTTTAAAAGGTGTGTTCAATTGTGAGTGCAATACAGCTCCAGGGATTCTTTACAGGCTTTTGTTTAAGGCCTTGAATGTAACTTCTTGCTTCTTTAAGCTTTACAGCACATATTAAAGTATACTATTCAACCATATGCTGTGGGTATGGCAGAAGCCTGCATCCTTTATGGTTATACCCTCTTGACCATTTTACAGGTCTACATTTCTGCCTCTGTTGTTCTTGATCCTGTGTTACTTTTAGAATATCCTCTGGAAATCTTTTGGATCTCTTTTTCCTAGAAGAGGAAATTCCATGGCTTTCTGAATCTTTCTTGTCTGTTCTCTGTGCTCCATTTACAATTCTGGTGGCCTGATCTGCTGGCAGTAAGTCAGTAGTCCTTCTCATTCACTTCCATGGGAAAAGTGGGCATTTTCATGTCAGTGAGTGATGGAAAAGGGGAAAAGAGAAAAAGGAGCTGTTGAAGGCAATATGGTCTGTGAGAAAAGGGGAGTGGAGCATCTCCCTTATGAGGAAAGGCTGAGGGAGCCGGGTCTCTTTAGCTTGGAGAAGAGGAGACTGAGGGGTGACCTCATTAATGTTTATAAATATGTAAAGGGTGAGTGTCACGAGGGTGGAGCCAGGCTCTTCTTGGTGCGAACCAACAGTAAGACAAGGAGTAATGGATTCAAGCTGGAACACAAGAGGTTCCACTTAAATTTGAGAAGAAACTTCTTCACAGTGAGGGTGACAGAGCACTGGAACAGGCTGCCCAGGGAGGTTGTGGAGTCTCCTTCTCTGGAGACATTCAAAGCCCGCCTGGACACCTTCCTGTGTAACCTCATCTAGGTTTTCCTGCTCCGCCAGGGGGATTGGACTGGATGATCTTTTGAGGTCCCTTCTAATCCCCAACATTCTGTGATTCTGTGAAAAGATGAGCAGGTAACGGAGCTTGTTCTAAGTGGTTTCTACATTTAATTCAGGAGCAGAATTCTCTCCAGCACAACTTTCCTTTAAAACCTGCAGCCTCTGTGGAAGCATTGGTTTGTCTCTGGTACATAGCTTTTTGCGTTAATATTTTAAAATATAACTTTTCCTGAAATTTCTTATGTTTGTTGAAATACGCAGTTTTAATTATCTGACCACTATTTATTTGTATCTTGTTTCTTCTCCCTGCTGGTCTACTCAAACACCATTTAGAAGCAGCAGGAGAGTAGGTTTTCCTTTTGTCTTAATTGTATGGTTTTTTTAAGTGGAAACTGTTATATGCCTGAAAGATGGTATTTGGTTTTGTATAAACATTAAGTTTTATTTTAGTGTTACAGACTTTGGTAACTTTTCCTGAAGACGGAACTGTGTACATGCAAAGTGACTTAGTCACGCTACAGATTACTTCTCCCCTTCCTTTTGCAAAGAGCTGGTAAAAAGCCATCTGGCCCACAAGCCCTGCATGTTCTGTTTTGTGGAGTCTTTAAATACTTTTATTTCTGTACTCTTATTTGTGTTTTGAACCGTATGTTTACATGATTTTTGGCAAAGTATTTTTTCAGAAAAATATTGAATGTCCTTTTTCACCTTGTACCACAAAACAATAAATTATTGAATATTTGGCAAAACCCAACAAACCAAACTTGTTTTATACAACTTGTTTTAAACAACAAGTTTTATACATTTTATAAGTATTTTCCTAATTACAATTGTGTTGTTTTGCAGAGTAAATTCAGTTCAGTTGAACTGCATTCTTGTAGTGGGAGATAAGTACTTCCGTACCAGGAAAATAAATTGGAATGTAGTGCCTCATGTACTTATTTTTAAATGTGATTCGGACCTACAAGTTTATACCAAATCATGTGATGTTCTTGTAAAAGGATAGGTTTCTGTCAAACAGAGATAAAATGTGTTCTCAGTCTTTGTGTCTGTAGGGATTAGGACAGTAATTGCGTCTAATTTCTGGTGATGCTTTCTCCTCCCTGTGGTTGCTGATGTATTATTTTGCTGACAATGTGTGGGGAGGAGTTGAAGTGTCTGCAGTAGAATTCTTAAATCTGAATGTAATTCCTGTTACTTTGTTTCATCTCTAGCCTTGTCACAATGAGAGTTTTTTCCATAACTGTTTTCTTCTATATATAGAGGGGGAAAAAATTGTGTAACTTGAGAACTTTATTTAGGGATGTGCACATACATAATGCTAATATTGATCTTTCTTCCACCTCCACCCCTCAAAAAGGGGAAGGGAATTTTGTCTCGATGAATCATGGGATCACTTAGGTTGGAAAAGACCCTCAAGATCATCAAGTCCAACCATAACCTAACTATGGCACTAAATCATATCCCTAAGAACATAATCTATATGTCTTTTAAACACCTCCAGGGATGGTGACTCAACTCTTTCCCTGGGCAGCCTGTTCCAATGCCTGACAACCCTTCCTGTGAAGAACTTTTTCCTAATATCCAATCTAAACCTCCCCTGGCACAACTTGAGGCCATTTCCTCTTGTCCTATCACTTGCTACTTGGGAGAAGAGACCAACACCCTCCATGCTACAACCTCCTTTTAGGTAGTTGTAGACAGCAATAAGGTCTCCCCTCAGCCTCCTTCTCTCCAGTCTAAACAGCCCCAGTTCCCTCAACTGCTCCTCATAAGCCTTGTGCTTCAGATCCCTCACCAGCTCTGTTGCCCTTCTCTGAACTCTATCCAGCACCTCAATGTCTTTCTTGTAGTGAGAGGCCCAAAATTGAACACAGTATTCAAGGTGCAGCCTCACTAGTGCTGAGTACAGGGGGTGATCACTTCCCTAGTCCTGCTGGCCTCGCTATTTCTGATACAAGTGAGGATGCTGTTGGGCTTTTTGGCCCCCTGGGCATGCTGCTGGCTCATGTTCAGCCAGCTGTCAATCAACACCGCCAGATCCCTCTCTGTCAGGCAGCTTCCCAGCTACTCTTCCTCAAGCCTGTAGCGCTCCATGGGGTTGTTGTGACCCAAGTGCACGACCTGGCACTTGGCCTTGTTGAACCTCATACAGTTGGCCTCAATCCAACAATCCAGCTGGTCCAGATCCCTCTGTATGGCCATCCTACCCTCTAGCAGATCAACACTCCCACCCAACTTGGTGTCATCTGCAAACTTACTAAGGGTGCACTCAATCCCCTCATCCAGATAATTGATAAAGAGATTAAACAGAACTGGCCCCAATACTGAGCCCTGGGGAACACCACTTGTGACCAACCACCAACTGAATTTAACTCCATTCACCACAACTCTTTGGGCCCGGCCATGCAGCCACTCTTTACCCGGTGAAGAGTATGCCTGCCCAAGCCATGAGCTGCCATCTTCTCTAGGAGAATGCTGTGGGATACAGTGTCAAAAGCTTTACTGAAGCTTAAATATACAATATCCAGAGCCTTTCCCTCATCCACTAAGCAGGTCATAGAAGGAGATCTGGTTGGTCAAGCAGGACCTGCCTTTCATAAACCCATGCTAACTGGGTCTGATCACTTGGTTGTCTTGTATGTGCTGCATGGTGGCACTCAGGATTATCTGTTCCATGACCTTCCCTAGCACTGAGGTCAGACTGACAGACCTGTAATTCCCTGGATCCACCTTTGGCCCTTGTAGATGGGTGTCAAATTTGCCAAATTCCAGTCAACTGGGACCTCCCTAGTTAGCCAGGACTGCTGATAAATAAAGTGTCTTGGTGATCTCCACTGCCAGCTCCCTCAATGACCTTGAATGGATCCCATCTGGTGCCGTAGATTTGTGTGTGTCTAAGTGGTGTAGCAGGTTGCCAGCCATTTCCCCTTGGGTTATTTGGGCTTCATTTTGCTCCCCATACCTGTATTCCATCTCAGGGGGCTGTGTACCTGGAGCACAACTTGTCTTACTGTTAAAGACTGAGCCAAATAAGGCATTTAGTACTTCAGCCTTTCCCTCATCCTCTGTCTCTGTTTCCCCCATATCCACCAGAGGGTGGAGATTCTTCTTAGCCCTCCTTTTGTTGCTGATGTATTTGTAGAAACTTTTTTTTTGTTCCCTTTTACATCAGCGGCCAGGCCTTGGCCCATCTAATTTTCTCTCTGCATAACTTCATGACATGCTTGAGTAGCCTGCCCCTCCTTCCAAAGGTTGTAAATTCTCCTTTTATTATTCTCCTTATTCCCTGCTGGCTCACCTTCTGGCACACGCGCACAGTCTGCTCCTGCTTCTTTAAGATTTCCTTCTTGAAGAGCAATCATCCTTCCTGGACTCCTTTGCTCTTCAGGACTACCTCCCAAGGGACTCTACCAACCAGCGTTCTAAACAGGTCAAAGTCTGCCCTTCAGAAGTCCAAGGTAGCAGTTCTGCTGACTGCCCTCCTTACTTCTCCAAGAACAGAAAACTTGATCATTTCATGATCGCCATGCCCAAGGGGACCTCCAACCAACACGTTACCCATGAGTTCTTCTCTGTTTGCAAATAGTATGTCCAGTGGGGCTCCTTCCCTAGTAGGCTCACTGACCAGCTGTGTCAGGAAGTTGTCCTCCATGCACTCCGGGAGTACAGTTCTGTAGAAAAGTTTGTGTGGTTTGTTTGGTTTTGCTTGTTTGTTTGTTTTTTTGTTTGTTATTGGGTTTTTGTTTGGTTGGTTTTTTTGTTTTGTTTTGTTTTTAATTTTGGGGGTTTTGTGTGCGTGGTGGTGCGTGGTGGTGCATGGTGGTGCGGTGTGTTGTGTTTTTCTCAGTGTTCAGTTCATGAAGTATGAAATCCTGACTCCCTTGAACAGCATGGAGTATAAATTATGCCAGACTAAAATTTGAATGAGCTGATAAGCGGTATCTGCTTTTTCTCTGACGTCTTTTTAAGACTGTAAGAAGTTGCAGTGATGAAAATCTCCCTAATTGACTATATTTAAAGCAGTCCAATCAATGTGAATGTTCCTGATTGACATTTATCCTTTAATGATATGATTTGCTATTTGTTCTTGTGTGTTCAATGAATATTCACCCATATCGTTGCTTAACAAATTGATGAGCTTTGCATTTATTGCATCTTGTAATTGTTCTTAGGTCCCTGTGATCTTCCTCTCAATAGCAATTATTGTTAATCTATCGAAAGTATCACCCTCTTATTCCTCTCCTGCTCCCTAAACTAGAGTGAGTTTATCAAAGATTTTTTTTGCTCACTTGATCTTTGACTAGTTAGGCCTCTTAGGTAATCTTTGTAAATGAGTTGGTAAATTGACAAGTGAATAATTCAGAACTGTTCTGTGCATTTTGGTCAGTTGCTTCTTCACTTTTCATGGATTTTCCTTCTAGTAGGAAGTTATGACTGTTCTAGCCTAGGCCATTGTGCTATTGTAAAAAGGAATAATGGCAATGTATCCTATATTTTGGCTAAAATAATTCGTTTTCACTTTCTGTCTGAATCTTTCAGGCAGCTAACTTTGCTAGTTCATGATTGTGGCAAATGGTGTAGCATTTGTGGGGGAACTACGGAGGGAGGTGGCTGTCTTAGGGTCACATGGGAGTACTGAAGACCTTCTCACTCATAAAGGCAAATTTTTTGTAGGGAAACTGTTTCTCCAGTGTCTTTAGGCTATAAAATAAGGTTTCTGAGGTGCATTCCACACCCCCCCTGCTGCCCCCATACCTCCTGATTTTAAAAACTGGGTTTGATGCAGGTTGAAAGTGTGGTACTGGAAGGTGACATGGTTAACTAGTGTGTTAATATTGACCTTAAAGAATGCAGATTTCAAAAGCAGAATATTTATATGTGAGAAAATAAGTTGAATTAGCTGTAGTGTATCTTTTCAGCTAGCTGCTAAAAAAGACAAGACAAGAACCTGCATAAATTTTATTCACAGGTGTATGGATGTGTTCTTTAAAGATAACGTGGCCTTTGACTTCAGTAATTTTTTGGCATTCATCCTTTGTGGAGTTATTTTAAGTACAAAGATAATGTTTTCTACCTCAGGATGTCCCTCAGATGCAAATGGTGGGGGCTGGGAGGATATATGCATATATGCTAGGATATATGTGTTTGCTCAGTTCCCTCAGTGTTTTGTAGGAGTCCGCTGTTGGGTGTGGATTAGGCTGACTTTTAGTCTGAGCTGTTAGCCTCTGTTATGTCCTTATGGTGATGGACTGGGGATCAACAGAATACTTCAGAATGTATCTGAGTGTGTTTAGTTAATCAGGAGCAGTGATGTCTCTGTTTCTACTGAAAAAAAAAATAGTGCGAGTGCAGAATTATCCTTCTAATTGCTTTGAAAAGCAGATCTCTAGGTCTGCAGAACATCAAATTTTATAGTCATGCTTCTTTTCCAGTTTTATCTTTTTCGTTATTCTACATCAACAAACTCTTCAGAACCAACCACAAAAACCAAACTGCCAAATAATTTTTTTCTTTCCTTTTCTTCTCTGTCTTTAAAGACTCTACATTTCAAAAGCACAGGTATACTTTCTGTTTTCCTTAACTTTAAATACAGAATAATGAGCCATCTGTACTGCGTCTGTTATAGAACTGAAACTTAATATTTCTTGATTTCTTTAGGTCTTGAAATTGAAATTTTCCTCTTTAGTAAAGGAACTTAGTATTTTATGTGGAAAATCTGCAGATATAAGAGCTATCATTTTTGTGTAATGAGAGTACTAATGATATTTAATGTAATCTTTATTTTCTACCATGTTTGTACATTGGAAGCTTAATCCTATGGGTACTTGGATTTATGGGTAAAACATGAAGAACACCTGGAATTTTAAGGAAAAAATGTAAGTCAAATCTAAGTCAAATCTGTGGTAGGTAGATACAAGATCTTTCAGCGTCTTTGGCAATGTTTTCCACTCTAAAGATAGATAACTATTTTGCCTGCAACTTTTTGATTATAATCTTTGAAATTCTTTATTTGCACATAGACTACTTTGTGCATAGTTAGATCTTATTTCATAAAGTACCGAATTGGCTTGTCACAAGATAGAAAGTGTTTATTGCTTATCACCACCACATCTTTCCTCTGCCATTAGTCTTTTAATTTGCTAGTGTTCAGTTGCTGTGAAGAAGCAGATGACAAATTTAGTTCTATTTTTTAGCTTCCCAGTGTGCTAATCAGCAAGGTAACCTTTGTTATTATCAGTAAGGGTGCCAATAAGGAATAGGTACTTGAGAAACCTCTCGTTAATACCAAAAGGACAAATGCATGACATCTGCTTATGTGTTTGGTTTTTGTTTGTTTCTTTTAGTTTTGGGAGATGAAGTAGCCAGAATGTGCTCATGCCCAGAATGTTTTTCAACTAGATGCTTTGTGTGGCCTCTAGATCAGCTTAACTGGTCTTTCTATGCTTGTCTGGAGCAACATACTCACAAGAACTCTGCTGATTTAGTTAAAGGTCATTTAGCTTAATCTAAAATTCTTTTATGTTATATACCCCACTTTTAAATGTCTGTTATATAATAACAAAGTAAGGTAAAGTACTATTATGTTCTTTGAAGGAGCAATTTTAAAAAAAAAAACACAATCATTTATTGCATTCTAGCAAAATTATTTCAGTATGTTTGATTTGAGGTCTCATTGTTTTACTGTTCAAGCAGTTATTTTCTGATTACAAAACAGTGCTTAAGTGCCCTTACAACAATTTAATTTCTGCCCTTTTGTTCCTCTTCCTTCCAGTGTGTTTTCACTCATTTATGGAACCAGAGCACCTCTGATTTGGTGTGTGTTCACTATGCATTTTAAATTTGAAATGGTTGTTGTATTAGTTTGTTCTTAGCATGTTCAGGCATACTCCTGCCCCTATCCAGTCTTCCGTTATGACCTAATTCACTGTAAAGTCTTGATGCTTTTTCCATAGCTAGCAGTTTACAAGCTTATTTTTTTTTTAATAAAACTTGTTTTCATTGTAGCAGTTTAGTCGTCTGTTCTTTACTTTCAACGACTGAAAATGCAGCATCTGTATTTTAACCTGGTGTTTGAAATAACTTAGTTGGAGAAAAGAAAGTAAGTTCTTTTTTTAACATTACCGATAGTTTGGCTGTCTGGCTTGATTGCTGGGTAATTCTTCAGTGGTAGCACAGTACTTCAGGACTTTGAGAGATTAGTACCTGTGTGATGATTCCACAGTGAAGAGAGCTCAGCTATCAGTGGCTTTGTAGAATGTCTGTCTAGAATCCTTGTTTACAGCGAGTGAAAAGATATGGATGCCATTTAAGCTCTTTAAATTTTTGGAGAAGAAAAATCCAGTAATACCCTGAACTTTTGTTGCTCTTTTGTCTTCTTTCAAATTGTGATTTGTTGCCAGCATTCCACTAAAGGCAAAGCAACCTCAAATTTCTAAAGTGATTTACCTCTGTGTGGTGTTGCCATCATCATTGGTATATCAACTTTCAACATAAGATCTTGTTGTTCCACAAATATGCAGAGGAATGTGCAGGTACAGGTGAGGGGTGGGAGGTGGGAAGAGGACTGGTGCTACACTGGTTCAACAGCATGGTGTACATATGACTAGGAAAGGAAGAGTCTTTCTAGTAATGTAGATTTCTGAATTACTTTATCATGAAAAAGGGAACAAATACACTTTGAACAAAAGGGCAATTTTTTTAGTCTCTATGCTTGTTCGAGTCCCTTTTCCTCTAGATTCTACTTTCTCTATAGAGTAGAGCTTGCTTTACTCTCACGAAGAGCAAAAAATTGAATGGAAATGCTATTCAGTAACGTCTTGTCACGCACATCCTTTAAATATCATGCTTTCCATATAATGTTCTGAAATTGAAAATGTTCTAAAGAAAGCCTGAGAGACCTGGGACTGTTTATCCAAGAGAAGAGAAAGCTCAGGAGGGATCCTGAAGCGTAAAGTATAACAAAGACAGAGCTGGACTCTTTTCATTTGTGCCTGGTGGCAGGACCAGAGGCAATGGGCACAAACTTGAAACACAAGAGGTTGCTTCCGAACATCAGAAACCACTTTTTCCACCATGATGGTGACCGAGTGCTGGCAAGGGTTCTCCAGAGAGTTTGTGGAGTCTCCCTCCTTGGAAGTACTCAAAAGCTGTCTGGCCATGGTCCTGGGCCACTAACTCTAGGTGGCTCTGCTTGAGCAGGAGGGTTGGACTAGATGACCCTCAGAGCTCCCCTCCAACCTCAACCATTCTGTGAAATTGGTCTGGAGTTGTAAACTGAACCTTCAACCAGACTAGATAAGAAATGCAGACTGTTTTCTCCATATTCAGACTTGAAGTCAGTATTCTGGTTGCCTGTATTGTATCTCAAAGAAACAGCAAATTCAAGTTAACAAGTTAACTTTTAAATTTTCTTCCAGCCTTTCTCTTATGAATACAGAAAGTATTACAGGACAAATTATTCTGGAGAGTTTTTAATGTTTTTTGCAAAGGATCATACTAAGTTATTTGCCTTTCTACCTGAGCAGCATCTCCACATTCCCCATAAAGTACATGATATGTACAAAACTATTTAGTATATGAACAACCTCATTCTTTACTACTGTGTTCTTATGGCTTGCTCTGTAAAGCTATTTTCTTTAATAGATCTCTTATTTTAAAGAGATTCAGCTGAATAAAATAATTTGCAATGACGTTAACAGGGAACAGTCAGTTAAGTAGCACTGTTTGGAGAAATGTTCAGCTTACCTTCACAAAATAGTGCTTGAGAGCAGTCCAAGAGGAATATAACTCAAGAAAGAGAGGCCTCACTTTCATGTTTTCCAAGACACTTTGGCCTCTAATCTCACAAAACAACAGAAAAATGACATTTTTGGGGAAAAAAGAAATGGCTTGTGTCTTTCCGTACAATTAAGTTTGGTTTTAGTAGAGAAATTCAGTTTCTTCAAATGTTGTATGTAGTTAAATAAGGCTGCCTGCTGATTAGAACAAATACTGAAGAAGTGAATGGAAAAGAATGGGATCAGAAGTTACTTTATTTTTAACAATAAGCGCAATATTAATGATGTGGCTGAGAAGCCGATATTCTTTGTAGCGGAGGAGAGATACACAAAGCATATAGTAGTTTTTGAATGGCTTTCAGTAGTTAATTCATAATTCTCCATGGTAAACTCAGTCAGGCTGCTGAACGCTGTGAGATGAGTATTACAGCAAGCTGAACTTAATAAAAAAATCTCGAAGGATGTGTGAAAGAATTTATGAAACTCAGAATGGCAATGCTAATAGCAATTAGTTTAAAAGGTTGTCTTAGCTAAGTTTAGTCTTACCTAAAACTCAAAAATACTTGAAAATGGCAGGCAGAATGAGTACGTTAGTGTCTTGATAATCTGTATCTGTGAGATGTGTTCCTGGACTTAGAGTTTTTATTTGTGAAATAATAATTGTGCATAGAATTAACTTGAAGTATCTGCTTAAAAATCTTAAGCTTAGCAGTCTAAAAGGCATGGTTGTATCCAGTTTCCAGGAGGATTCTGGGTACTGAAAAAATATAGTAATTTAGAATTAGGAGGTTGATGTTATTATTGAATTGAAATATCTGTGCAGAAATATGTTAGTTTCTAACTTTCTTTGCATCATTTTAATGTTTTGCTAACTATTTTTTCCAATCTTTTAATCAAGAACTTTTGCAATGGTTTTGCTAGGTCACCCTGAAGTGTTTTCCGCTGAGAATAAATGGAATTTTTTTAGCCTTTCTATATAACAAGGACTCTTGGAATCATCCTAGTTGTCCTATATTATGCTCTCCTGAGACAAATATCCTTTCAGTGTAAAGGTGACCTAAGTAAAATGTACTTTCAGGTTTAGCTGATGATTTTGTTGTAGTATCTTTTCTCTAATCGTAATTCATCCTTTTGATATTTCTCGTTATGTTTTTAATTACTTCCATGATTGTAAAAACAAACAAACCCAACCAAAACACGCCCCCCTCCAGAAAAAACCCACCCCAAAACCAACAACGCAAACAAAACCCACAAAACCAAACCAACCAACCACCCAACCAAAAATTGGAGAGGAAAAAGCCTGTAGTTGTATAAGGTATCTTATGTAGGCTTATTTCTATAAACTCTTGAATGGTTTAACGTGTGTTTATTTAATTCAATATAGTAGGGATTCTCTTTCCTGAAGTAAACTGTATGCTTTTTTACAGTCCTACTCTGTAACTCATGTTGTTGACTTGACAGGCTTTATTTAAATTAGGTGAAGTTTATGAAAACTTACATTCATTAAAAAATAAAATCTTGTGACAAAGTGTGAACATTTTGAAAACTATTACTTACAAAGAAGGATGAATTTCCTATATTTTCAAAGAAATTGTCAATATAGCATTGTACTGCATGGAAATTAAGGATCTTTTTAAAATCAATGGAAAAAATACATCCATTTATAATTAATATGCAGGTTACTTTTCCGCTGTAGAAAACACAAGATAGAAAAATATTGTTATTACTTTCTTGTATAATGACCAGAAAATGACAGCTCTGTGTACAGGAAATCAACCAGCTTTTTCTTAAATTGCTAATAGAGCAAATTATGGGCCAAAATAAAAACCCCAAGTACTTTTAGTTCTCTGTTCAGTTATCTGCTTAGCCTGAAAAGGTCATTTTTAGGCTTTATACTACAAAATATAGTCTATTTTGCATAAAGATGAAAATCAGTGTCTGATTCAAGGAGCAAATCCTCAGTGACAGCTAAATGGCTTCAAGTCAATGGAGCATAATATCAAGTCAGTCATCCTGTGCCAGCTTACATGGCTTCTCAGTTATGTTCAGGCAATGGCCTTTTGTATATAAATAAGTAATCTGAAAGGGGCAAAAAGTATCCTGATAAATTTCTGTATATATTAGTGGTTAGTAATATTTGCATTAACTCAGCTCTTTTTTTTTGTTTTTTTTTTAAATAAAAAACAACCTTTGAAAGATCATGGAAAGCTGCAGAGGAGGAAGCATTTGCAGTACCAGTACAGCCATTCTCAACAGAAGAATTAGCTTATGACCTTATCACTTATAGGACAGATTGCACTGTGCTTCTTATGCCTGCAGAATTTGATGTAAATGTTGCTAATTTCTGCTGCAGAAAAGTATTTTGCTCCCTGGAATATCCAGGTATTTAATCCTGTAGTTCTCCATTAGACCTAGAGTTTCTTGTGTTGTAAATAGAGAAATTACATTTGATGAAGTTTGTAAATTTGACATGATCTGTGGTTTCTCTTCCTGATCAGAGACAAGTTCCAAATAAGGAATAAATGTTTTGGATAAAACTACTGATGCTGCCTATCTTACTTTGAAGAGGATTAAATTTTGGTAAAAGTGAACTATGTTTTAATTTTTTACCAGGTTCCACAATAACCTAGGTGGTGTTGGAGAGGAGAGTAAAGGTTTAGGCAGATCAAAGAAATTACTCTTCTTTAGCACCTTCAAGTCCATGAGCCATGTGAGGTCTTGTTTAGAAGGTTTGGGCAGGAAAGTAGTAATCTATCTTCCTCCCTTTTAGTGTGTAGGAATTATACAAACACATAAAAATACCTGAGTATATGGAAGTGTTGTTTGTAAAGGCTTACAAATGATAAAACTATTTTTGATCAAGGATACTGATGTATTGGTAGTGTAAATTACATTTATATGCAGGCATCAGGTGAACAAGCAATAACAGAAGAATGAATGAATGAATGACTGTAAATTTAAATAGGCTGTAACAATGATTTGAATGTTAATTCCATTGTCTTTCTGCTATTAATGTAATGGAGTAAGTAATTACATATCTGTGAATGCTTCTCAGACACATTTTTAGAGGAGTTAACTGTTCTTACAACATACTACAGAGATGCATTTATTAGTACCGTTAGTTTCACTATGGTATTTTTCTTAGTGTAAACAAAGACTAAGAAGAAGACAAGCTGTAATTTTAGCTACATACATCAGACTGAGGGATTTGTGAGATTCTTTAAATGCCTTATCAGTACAATTTTTTTTTTTTTTTTTTTTACAAAAAGTGTTGTCCTGAAATAATTACCTCCAAAGCTAATATTTCTTGGGGATTTGGTGCACCTAAGTGAACAAAGCAGAGTCTTCATCAAGGGTGGTCATTCTGTCTTCATTAGCTGGTTTTAGTAAGATACACATAAAGGAAACGTGGAAGTCAAGCCACCCAAATTGCTTTTTTATTTGCGACATTATCATTTAAGAAATACTCAAAAAAATCTGTAGTTAATTTATCTCCAGTAGCAAATATAGTACCAACTAATTAATTAGAATCTCCTCACTTTATTTCTTTCACTACAGAAACTGTGAAATTTGAGCTACTGGACTGAATTAAAATTTTTCATCAGGAGAGGAGAATGGCTTAGTAATAACTGATGCCTCAGCCTTACTAGTTGTCAACAGTAGATCGAGTGTCTGCCTAACTTTTTTGAGGATTTTTCATACTACTGGTATCTCATCTTACAGATCTTGACCCTGCCTCTCTGGCATTGAGGTCTTCCATGTTCACATGTCTGATAGTATGCAGGAGGCACCTTCTTGCGTCAGAAACTGCTGAAACCTTAAAGAAGCAAATTGGTAGAGCGGTTGTGTTTCACATGAAAGGATGCTTGTATGGACACTGACGCGTTGTGTAGTATCATTGGGACTTTGTTCTTTGCTGTGTTTAATAGTCCTTTATGCCTTACATTGCCTGTGTGATTTTTTTTTTTCTGGCTGAAGACAAGTAAATGAAAGGAGTTCTAAAGAAGAAACTTAATTCAAAATACATTTTCAGTAATGTAAACCGATTTGAAATATTTTTATATGATAAAGACAATCTGATAAAACTTCTGTGAGAAACAAGAAGCCGCCTCTCTTTGCCATACTCCAGCTATTTTGCTATGATGTGTGTTTCCCAGATCAACAAATCTAAATCAACAAGTATTTAAATCTTAAATATTTTTGTTTGTTTGTTTTAAAAGTAAGAGTTTTGTCTTGAAAATGTCAGTGGCATCCGTTGGACAGACAGGGCAAGCAGCATTTGGGAAAATCTGTGTCAATTTTTGTGTTATGTTTAGTTTGGTGGTTTTTTTTTCTTCCTACGCACCCCCCAGCCCCCCCCCAAGAGACATGGTTTTGTTTGGACCAAAAGAAATTTAGAAAATCTGGCCAAGGAAGATTAACAGTCAAGTGAGGCAAAATGTGTGTATACAGGGTGGTTGTTATTGTTGTTTATGCTTTGTCTTTTAGGCTCTGTGTCTTGGGAGAGTGAATAAATAAAGCTGTGTTTTGAGTAGCTAATCTGCTAGTCAACAGAGTACGAAAGGGAAGGCTTGTAGATGCCAAGCTCTGTTGGGTTAAGAAGCGGAGAGGAGATACAGGGGATCACTGGGAAGCAGTCCCTAATAGGGAATTGCTCCAGGTGCAGATGCTAGAAGCGGGGCCTGCCAGCTTCTTCTCTTTCGTAACTTGTCGCCGTTTGCCTAAGTTTCTGACAGGTGGCATATTTTTTTTCCTCACATCACTGAAACTGAGATCTATTATAAATGACCTCTGACTTTATTCTTTTGCTTTATTCTTGTTTCAGTGATATGGACAACTGCAAATGGAAAAAAAAAATTGCTACCCATAGGGACACAAGGAGAATTATTTAGAATTGCTGATTCAGGCAGTTTATTTCACTGGGGATTTGCTTATCTGCTTAATGAGATTGAGGCCAAGCTACCAGTGACTCCGCCCCTATTCCAGTAACAAAAATAATTTTCATAGGTAATTACTTTATGGTGAAATCACTGTCCTAAATCAAAACTGCTTTCCTTGTTGCATGAGAAAATTCCTGGATTCTGGATTTTATCAGTTACATTTTTAAGAGCTATTTAGTTTTGAAAAAATGCTGTTGTACCATATGTTTACACTTGTTACAAAATAGTGTAGGAATGGCAAGTAATATAGTTCTATTTGGTTTACAGATATTAGCATTTATGTTGTTTCCACACATGGATCACACATGTTCTTTTATTCTACTTGGGGCATCAGCTAATGAAAATAAATAAATGGTACATAGCTGCCTATTCACTCATTGATTTAAATGTTCTCCATGCTTTTATAAGTAGACTGTTATCTGTTGACCTTTTTGTAGTTATTTGCACCAACAAAACTGCGATTTTCTTTCTATAGGAAGAATTTCCCTTCTCTGGTTTATGCTTGTGTGTTTTTTGTTTTGGTTTGGGTTTTTTTGTGTGTTTCAGCTAAAGCAGTTGTTTTAAGTCACTGGCATAAAGCTAGTAAATGCTCAAAGGAATTCTCTAAATAATTGGGTTTAAACAAATGT
The DNA here is from genome assembly GCA_013399365.1 of Pampusana beccarii. Lineage (NCBI taxonomy): Eukaryota > Metazoa > Chordata > Aves > Columbiformes > Columbidae > Pampusana > Pampusana beccarii. Next base: position 187,367 of record VWYH01005939.1, read on the forward strand.
AGGATTTTTACCTGTGTAGACAGTAAAAGGAGCAGAAAATGAGCATCCTAGAGCACAAATGAGATAGTGCGTCTCATTTTCTGGATATGAGGAACAATTGTTCATGTCTCTTAGTCATCAGGAGATGTGTTTTGTCTAACGGATCCAATTTAGTCATCTTTTTTCCAGATTTTCTCTGGAAAATGTTTCCTCAGGTGTTGGAACAAGCCAAGTTAATAAAATTTTTTCAAATGTCTAGAATCCTAATGGAGATTTACCTTGATGACAGTCTTATATATGGTTTGTATAGTTGGATGGTAACTGGTGAAAGGAAAATACTGGAGGACATGTTCAGTTTCAGTACTGTCGTGGCAAGAATATTTAGGGATAGATCATTGTCTTTTCTCACAGTGCTTTCCTGGGTATTAATAGATCTTTATTTTAGATCTTTATTTTTATTATTATTCCATTAGTGTAATTGGGAAAATTCTGCCTTTTGTTTCTAAATTATTTCTGTCTTTTTTTTTTTTCCCTTTTTTAATGCTATTCTTTCACATGACAAAATTTTTGGCTGAGGTAGAGCTCATACTTGTACTTTCATTCAACAATCTCTGTTTGTTTTTACACACTTTTACACATTTTAAATTTTATTATAAAAATCTTGAAATTACATTCTGAATTATGAAATCCATAAGGCCAGTCTGCTAATGTTTGTTTATTTTTATTCCCCCCCCCTGCCCTTTAACAGACTGATCAGTTTTCTGAGTGTAGTGTCTGAAAAGTGAATTCCTTTTTCATCCAAAGTTAAAGTAGACAGTTGGTGTGTTGAAATGTGCCATATTTCCTGAGCACAGGTACTAAACTTTAAAATGCACAGCTAAAGTGGAAACTCATTTAACACTAGATTAGTTTCTTGGACTTCGTTTTTGAATGAGATGAGGAAAAGACTGATAACTTAGTGGCAAATATTGTGCAAATATTCTAAAAGTAATAAAACAATATCAGATCTTCCCATTATGATGAACCTCATAGTATTGCACAAGAGTGGTGTGAAGGTGACATTATACATTGCTGAATATGAAGGAAACAGGGCAATTGTTTATTGGCAACAGGCTTCCAAGTGAGACTTTGTATGGGGCCTCCCTGAGTAAGACTCTTTTGATATCACTGATTCTTTTGTAGAAACAAATTATATAGCAGTAATACAGCTGGTTTTTTTGTGTTTGTTATTTGTTTGTTTGTGGTTTTTTTTTCTCTCTCCTGTTTATTCTGTCAAGATCATGCTTTGTCTTCAATGCCCTTAATGGTACTTCATGGATTTCTACTTTTCTCTCAATAAGGCCTACTCTGAAAAGTCTTTGTTTTTCTGTACCAGGTAGGATGTGATATGTCCTTCTTGTATTAATTTAAAAATGTGTCTTTTTATTAGTTCTCTTCAGTTTGTCTTTTTGTTTTAGTTATTAAAGATTTGCAAATACAAATAAACACCCTTTTTAGCTCCTTATGTGTTATTGCACACTACCAACTGGAGTGCCTGATGCCTTTTGAAATGAACAGAAAGATTTAATCCAGGCACTGCTAATCCAAGGAAACCTCACAAATGAGTGGGTTTAATTTTTTGTGTAATCTGCTTTTTCATTCTTTCTAAGGAGAAGAACTTACGTAATAGCTTTTTGAAGCGAAACTACCAAAAACCATGTGTTTTAGGGAAAGAAAAAATGTAGTATTAATTGATTCATTGATATTCCCATGGTAAACAGAGATGTAATCTCTCCTTCACATTTGTAGTGACAAATATCAGCTAAATTCTGAGAATAGGAATGAAAACCTAAAATATTTTTTTAAAAATGCTTTATAGGGTCAAATAAAAGTGGCTATCTCAAAACTGTTCATCATATATGCAAATCAAAACTTTTTTTTGGAATCAAAAACCCAAAAGTTCTGATGACCAGCTGTGCTTTCTAAGGAACTCCAAGGGGATCTTCTGCTAATTTTTAAGATGGAAGATTGAACAGGCAAAATGTAATTTTCCTTTATCCTTGTAGTTCACTCCTTCCTTCCCCTCATACATCTATCTCTGCTCTTATTTATAGCCTTACTGATTTGTCAAAATGTTACTAAATGAGCTAGTTTTTCTATTTCATTCTATCTTTTTTTCCAGAAGTCCTGGAAAAGCCACCTTGTCTCCTTGCTCACTTATTCCTGCACAGTATTTGAGTTCTAGCCTTGTCTTGCCTGTCTTCATGTTCTCTATGCTCAGTGTCCCCATTTCAATATGTTTTGTAAAGCTGTTTTTTTCATCCCTCCCACAGCAGACCCTTGTCAGTTCATATACCCTTTCACTAACTCATGTATATTTTATCAGAGGTCTCACACCTTCCAGTTTTTTGAACTTAATTTCTCTTTTGTTTGGTGCCCCTTCTTCACTCTCTTTGTTTCTGTCTGTCCTTCCCACCTTCCCTCGGCATTCAGCTTCTGTGCAAGTCATAATATTCCAGTTTTCTCCACTCTTTTTTTAGCTCGTGTTAGATATAGGCAGTTTCCACAGTGTCCTTGAGCAGGGAACTGAAGACTTAAAACATGATGGATCGTTGCATTGATCCTGATATGCTGTAGGTGTAGCAACTCACCTAGAGCACGGTCAGTGCAACCTCACTGAAAGTAGGTAACTTAGGAGACTAAAAAGTCTCTCCTGAGCATGTTTGACATTAGGCTTACTTGATTAAAAAAAAAGTTCTAAGTAGATTTTCACAGAAATAGTTAGATGAATGTATTTAACATGAGGGCCACCTTCTAATATATCTCATAGCCTGCTTTTAAATTATTCATGTGATGGAATACTTTAATGCAAAAGAAAAGCTACACAGAAGCTTTTTTTTTTTTCTTCCACACTTAGATTTCAGCTAAAGTATTTTGGGGATCTCAATCTTGAAAGCAACTAAAAACGTTGATCTCACAATAGAATGTGCCTAGATGGGTTTATACAACAGCGCACCCTTGTTTGTAGCAAAATATCAAACTTATATTAATTTAAATTCAATACAATACATATTTGTATGGAAATTATGACCGTAATAACCATTTCTCCCTCTTTATAGCTCCATTTTTCTTTCATCTAAATATTTGAGTGAATGACAATATCCTGCTGTGATTTTGTCTAAATTACAATAAATATAACATAATGCAGCATTTTCCAAAGCTTCCAATTTTTAATGAAAGTTGAAAGTTGCTGTACTGGTGTCTTATGTTTAGACAGTCAGCCTTACTCTACTCCTTTGCCTGTGATAGCAAACTGTTTGATTTCATTTTATATATTCTTTCTGTTTAAGACCACACCAAGTTAAATTTTTAAATACCTAGAATCAGCTTGTCTACATACAACACTAAATTGTGCTATAGGCTATAAAGAGGTCTCCCCAACCTCCTGCTGAAGTCCCTAGGAGCTCTGAGAATGCAAAGACAGAATATGGGTACAAAGTGCTTGAAGTTTAAGCTTAAACATTCCTTACCCTTGTCCTCAATTACAGAATCTCTTGGCTGAGAAGGTGGAGCAGCTGATGGAGTGGAGCTCAAGGCGTTCAGTCATCCGTATGAACGGAGACAAATTCCGAAGATTTGTGAAGGCTCCGCCTCGTAACTACTCTGTGATAGTGATGTTCACTGCTCTCCAGCCGCAGCGGCAGTGCTCTGTTTGCAGGTAATTTATACCTTAGTGATCTTTTTCATCTTCCTCACCACAGTTTTCAAGTGAACACTTTAATCAATGTGCAATACACTGAGGATTGTTCTTTACGTGGGATAGATGCTTACTATTTAACAGGCTCGTTTGTTTGTTACCACATCTTTTCAACTGCCTTTTAGTCTATATGCCAAATTTTAGAAGCCTTCCTAGTTTTGGGTTTTATTAAATTACGGTTGAATAAGAAGTACGCAACTGAGGAAGACTTTAAGAAATCTGCTTTATTTTATTATCAGTTGACCATGATCTTTCCAGAGATGCTTCATGACAGAAGTGATTCACTATCATTTAATAATATGACATTTCATTGATTTATTAAATTAAGAGATGTCCAAGGCTCTGATGAAGATGGGAGTTACCCTGTAACTTCACAGCTTTGGACAGTTCTTACATGCAAGCACCTTCTTCCACAATGACGTGCTTATTGTGGAATACTGTCTGACACTGCACATTGATGTGTTCTGGTGGCTTCTTTTAGAATATATGTTAGATTGGCTCTGATATTTTTCTAAATTCAAGATCTTTCTCTGCACGTTCTTAGTTCGGTAAGTTAATCCAAAAATGACTAATGATAGGCATGGAAATAGGGCCAAGAGACTGAAAGGTAGTCATGCACTTAATTACCTTACTAAATCAGAAGCTGAGCTAATAAAACCTTATTCAGACAAAACATGCATTAGAAATTATTGTTTAGTAATAGATGGGATTATTGTGCAGGGAGTTCTAAACAGTATTTAAATAGGCAGCAAAATACTCCATAGAACTATGAAATACATAATCTATAAATGAAGTATTGTTGGTTTTAAATAGGTGCACTTTAAACAATACACAAAGTTCGTAAATGCAGCATCTTGTTAGATCGCTTAGGTGTTGGAATGTGATGTTTACAACAGAAACTTTAATGTCTGTACCTGTACTCATGTGGGTTTTATTAGGTTTTTTTAATTATAGATTGTTTGTCATTGAAGTCACTTGGTCAGTTTTGAGAGAGAGAGTATATAAATTGCATTCCTGTGAGTTCACCCTCCACATCTGAATTGTGAAGGTGAAGGAGTAGGTACAGAAGCTTTCCAATATTCTTAAGTCAAAGGAGATTTTTCTTTAAAACTTCCAGCACTTGATTGCTGTTATTTTTTCTTTGTGTTGCCAGAGTTCAGCTTTAGGAGATGAAATAGGAGTTGAAAGTTTACCTTATTGTTTTAAATCACTCTTTATTTTCCGACTCAGTAGATAAAGCTACAAGACATGCACTAAGTTCAGCTTTATAAGGGTCAGCGTATTCATCATTATAATGGCCATAGCAAATTTTTTCCCTGTGTTATGTGTATCTCTTTTGTAGGGCATCTGAAAACAACATAAATATTGCTGTTATTAAGGAAGTTAATTTTGCTTATGACTGTATGTTGTTTAAGGAAGTTAATTTTGCTTACGACTGTATGTTGTTTACTACGCTGAAAAGAGCTTATAAACTTCATCCTGTAATATGCCAGGCTAGCCATTTATGTACAGAAGCAACTGAAAATCTTCAAGCATAAAATGAAGGAAAAAAATCAACATACTGCTTTCAGTTGGTTTTGTTTAAATAAATGTGAAGTTGTGATCCACTTTTTCATGTCAAATAGAAGGAATTTAATGAGGTTGATCGTAGTGCACATAAAACCATTATCAGGAAAATTGATGTTTTCAAATCAATGACTAATTAATGGACAGGAGCACTGAAAGGATATACAGAACTCAAATGCATGTGTTACTTTATTGTTAGCTATTCACTAGACACTTTGCCTAAAGGAAAAATAGATTTTTAACTTAATCTGTAATGTTCTGTGAGGATGCTTTTGTCCAAGGTTTAAGTTAACTGTTCCTCATGAAAATATTTTCAGAACAATTGCATACAAAAAAAAAAAATCAATGTCATATTTCAAAAACAAAAAAGCACCTAGACTAAAATCTTTACGTTGAATAACTTTGTCACAAGAATTTGTATTTTTTTCCCCCTGTAAATTGAACCTGGTTAGTTTATGCAGCACGGAATTATCTAAAAAAAAAAAAAAAAGGTTTTATCTTTTCCCTTTGATGGCTAGATTTGACATTTCAGTGTTTTTTCTCTTTTAAATGTCCAGTTTATAAAGAACAGGGGCACGGTATTTTCAAAAGGGAAAATAAGATGTTTGCTGCTGTTGCATAGAGCTACATCAAATGCTAAGCATAAAAACCACCGCATTATACAAAAACATAACAGGATGGGGAGCAATGGTAGGAAATGTGAAGAAGAGCAGTGAAAGTTGATCATCATTAGAGCAGATCATTGCAGATTTGAAAATTTGAGGCCAGAGAGATCATGTGCATCCTATATTGTTAAAATAATTTTTTTTTCTTTGTATAGCTAATTTTGCATTTGGTTATATTTAGAATGCCTGTTGTTAAAATGAGCCCCTGCTTACAGTACAATCAGTATGAGTTTTCTGACAGGTGTTTTGGATGATTGTGCCACCAAAGATGGCATTTGGGAAGCTAGTGACATTTTTGGCACTCTTCAAAGCAAATGCAAAGTCAGTGTGGTGGTCCAAGTTCTTTATCAGACAAAGGACTATTGTGCCTCTGCATTTGCGCAAAGTACTGTAGTTTGAACGCTGTCTAGAAGGTATGAAGAAAGGATTTCTCCCCACACCACCATCCTTTTTAATGCTGGAGAAGCTCCAAATTTTGGATAAAATTTGGTTGAGATGATATTAGCCAAGTCTTAAAACACTTGAAGGCATGATACTTAAACATTTTTAGAAAGTCTTACCTATTATATAACAGGGACCTGCATATGCAAAGCTGACCAAATTTGTCTCAGGGAATCCAAGGCTTTTCTGTGCACAGCAAGGACATTGTAACATCAATCACTTAAATCACTGAACAGTTACGATTTGTGAAACTATATGGAAATATCACTTGCTCTTAAAATGTCACATACAAAGAAGTCTCTGAGATGCCAGATATTTGGATAAAACTTTTCAGTGAAAGGATTTGATCTTTTTGTCAGTAAAACCAAAGCATATTGTTTTATAGTAGTTTGTTCTCTAGTAAAAGTTACTCAACATAAGATCTTTTTTTCCAAAGGAATGAGAATGGTTTCTTTACCATGGCAGGAGATTAATAGATAATCTTATGTATCATCTTCAGAAAGATCAATTAGAAAATTTTTTGACTGCTTTATTTGCCAGTTTTTTGAAACTTGCCTGTACATCCAGTGCTAGACTTGTTTGTTCTTGACATACGTCATATTGTTGTATTTAATGCTTTTCCTTTACTTGATTTTGCTTGATTTGCTTCTAATTTTTGGTATTATCCCTTTTCAATATACACTTTCAAAAATTAGAAGTCATATGTCTGCATTACTGATTACTCTGCCCAAAACAAATTCGGTTGACTTATAGATGTTTCTAAAAGACAACTACTAGTTTGTCATCTTTGAGACAGTATTCGTCTTAGTGAAATATTTTCACAAGCTGTGGACTAGAAATATATCCTTAGGCTATCTGAATCAATCTAACTTAACACATGAAGGCTTCTGTAAACCAATAGCTCTGTATATGTGTTAGTAGTGCTTCTAGTCATGCCCCTGGAGTGTTTTTCAAGGAAATTCTGTCTTTATCCTAAAGTGAATTTTGGAGCACAATATTTCCATCTAGCTTTGTGGACAAGCAAGTTCCAATTTTCTGGTCCAAAGAACTGTTGAAAGCCATCTGATATCTTCACAACTGTGTAAGTAGTAGCAAAAATGTCAGTGTTCCTGTTGACACATTTGTTTAGGCTCAATATGAAGTAGCTGGTATTGAGAGACAAATTAAACAACAGATTAGATGTCCTATGTGCTCTCAAATGTGAAGTCATTGGTGGGTGTGGGATGTGTTTCTAACAGTTGGAGATGTGTGGGTTTTTTTCCATGCTTGTTTAGAAATGTGCTTGATTAAACAGTTTTGTTCCCAGGAAATTAAACTTGGTTAGTCTTAATTGACTTGATGTATTGTTACTATTCTTGGTGTATATACTTTGCAAAAGCACAATAGAAGGAGATACTAAAAGGTCTCTTATGAACTGTGATGATGAATGAGTTTGGATTATTTTGGCTTGGATGAACAGTCAGAAATAATCTGAATCTAAACAGTGATTCCTCAGGATATAAGACTAGCTTCCCTTTTCCCTTTGTGCTTAGGTATTTACTCAACTAGATAGTTGCTCTCTGTTACCCACATCACTCAGTTGCACTTCTGAAAAAAAATTACTTATATATGTAAGAAGGAGAACAAAATAATGGTCACTCTGACAACAGCATCTTCACAGAGATGAAAACTGTCTTGCAGCCTGTACTTAGTATTGTATCCAGGCAAATGGTAACTACTAGCCTGACTTGAATGCATTTTTTTGTGAAAATTCTCTTCCAGCCTCTCTGCTCTTCATCTTCTTGCCTCTTGCAATCTGTTTCCCCATTTTATTATCACTGCATTTTCCCGAAGGGATCAGCACCATTTTACAAACAAGACTTCAACAAGTGTCCCCCTGCTTCATTCGATTATTAGTGCTTTGATTTTCAGCTGCATATGGGCTTTGGGTCTAGCCTGCTGAAACCGTCTCTGTGCTGACTGTTCCTCTGCATCTTTCATAGTTATTATTAACTCATTCTTTTTGTTTGTTGCTGTAACGTCTAATCGCTCCATAAGCAAATTAGATGAGGTCTTTTGTTTTACTTTCTAAGCTCTACTTCTCTCATCTCACTGACAGAAGCAACCATCTCTGCTTTGCATACGGGTGCATATCAGAGATGTGCTGTTTTTTGCCAAACAGATCACGTTTTTGTCTGAGTTCATTTTTCAAATTCATAGCTGAGGTATTTTCAATTAGAAAGGGGTATTTGGGTAAGAGAAGTGGAACTGGTATTTGAGTTTTATCCCCAAAAGCTGAAACCCATCTACAAAAAGATTCATACTTTGTTCCATTGTTTTTGGTGGTGTGTTATGTTTCGGCTCTTGGTTTGGTTTTGTTGTTGTTGCTGTTTTTATTTATTTGTTTGGTTTTGGTTTTGTGTTGTGTGGTTGTTTGTTTGTTTTTTCTTCCTTAGAGTAGTGTTCCTTGAAAAGATCAGAGCAGTGTCAGGGGCTAAAGATACTGAGTTTCAGTGGATAGGGTCTATAGCTTGACTTTTGCTACTAGTTTGTTATGTGATAAATGTTAAAACATGTAAATTAGACATATACATCCCTCTGTGAATTTCAAGCTACCTGAAACAAATGGATTTTGTTTTACATACTTTCTACTATGCTTGTTTATGTCTATGAATTCCCCAATATTTCTTTTAAAGATATAACTGAGCCTGTTTGAATCATTGCAAATCAAGATTAAATCCTAGAATTAGCATCGTAAATGATCAGGAGGAAAATGGAGAAATGCAGCAGAGGAAGACTATAGTAATAGCAGGTGATCACTTGAGGAGACAAGCTTGTAAACTGCACTAAATTGAAGTTTGTGTTGTTTCAGTCCTGGATGATGACTAATAGTATTTTACTGTGGAAGTAACAAGCCTGGTTCCAGATTCTTGGAAAACACAATTTTGTACAGACAGTATTTGCGAAGAAGCAGGTAGAAATGGCCGGTAATGGACAGGAGTCTGTGTAGCCAGTAATTCTCTTCGTCCCCCACATTGGCTAGACTGTTGTATTTTTAAAAGTGTCAGCACTGATTACTCCCATTAGCTGAAGTAGTGTCTGTGTCTATAAATATGTGTGTGTAAATACACATATGAAGTATATACGTAAAATATATATGCAGCATGTGAGGGAGACTGCAGATGTGGCACATGTTTTCTAAAGACTCCTTCTATTGCATTTGTGTGACAAGGCTGAGTTCTGTCAAATTATTAATGGCATCTATTGGAACAAGTTACTGCAGAAAGCGTGCTGCAGAATGAGCTCCGAGTCAGCTGATTAAGCTATTCCTTATGTTTTTATTATAGGATTATATAAAAGGTAGGGTATAATTCAATATATAGTTTGTGTGTGTTTTGTAAAGGGCTCTGACTGTAACTGCCTTCTGCTGTTGACTCACAATGTGTAGAAGTAAATGATAAAAATATATGAGAAGAGATTCCACATAATTTTATTAACATCTGTCCTATCAATGAGACCTCTGAGAGGAGGTTTTTAATCTAGAAAAGACAGTTTGTTTTTGTTATTTTCCCTGTTCAAGAAGGTATCTCTGAAAATTGTTTTCAAGTAGCTGACTGAAGAGTTAGGTCAACAGCAAAAAGAATTTTGACAATCAAGGAGGTGTCATCAGAAGAAACGAGATCCTCTGCCTTTCAGTTTTTTGTTGGTTGATCAAGAGTGGGTAGTGAGAAAGGCATTGACATGTCTCTTAACTGTACTGAGAGGGAATTATCTTTTGAACTTTTGTTCAAAGAAGGAACAGGAGATGTGGAAGGAGCAGTTGAAAGTTCTGCAATTGCTTTTTCAGCGCACTTCAGGATCTTGATAGAATCATAGAATCATTTTTTTTAGAAAAGACTTTTAAGATCATTGAGTTCAACTGTCAACCTAACACTTCCAAGTCCACCTCTAAACCATGTCCCTAAGCACCTCATCTACTTGTTTTTTTTAAATGCCGCCAGGGATGTTGACTCAACTCTTTCCCTGGGCAGCCTGTTCCATTGCCTGATAACCCTTTTGGTGAATAAGTTTTTGCTAATATCCAATCTAAACCCCCCCTGGCACAACTTGAGGCCATTTCATCTCACCTTATTGCTTGTTACATAGGAGAAGAGACCAACACCCTCCATGCTACAACCTCCTTTCAGGTAATTGTAGACAGCAATAAGGTCTCCCTTCAGCCTCCTTTTCTCCAGGCTAAACAGCCCCAGCTCCCTCAACCACTCCTCACAGGACTTGTTCTCTAGACCCTTTACTGTTTTCATTGCCCTTCTCCAAGTCCTGTTTAACAGGACAGTAATTTAATACTTGGCTCATCAGAGACTCTTTATTCTTCCCGTGGTCACCTTTTTTTTTTTTTTTTTTTTTTAAACTTTGCAACTTCTACAATATATAATCTCATAGTTACTTTTCACCTGTAGAATACTGAAAATTTAATGGGATGCTGCAAGTAGAATAGCATGGATTTCAGCTTGCTTTCTCCTGGTATAGATATCTAGATTGCATAAACAGTGTAGCTTTCAACTAGTGTCTATACTCTTCATTTTGTTGTGTGTGGAGAATTTTTGGACACATTTATACATTCTTCAGTGCTTTTTGTTGTGGCATTATAAGTCCCTCAAAACAGAAAATGAAAACAAATAAGCATTCTGAATTTATTATCTTCTTGATACTGAGAAGAAGTTAAAATATGCATTTAATCCCTTCCTCTCTTCGTTTTGGGAAAGCCATTCTGAACAAAAACCAAAAGTTGTTTTAGAGGTAAATTGTAGCATTGATCACAGTTTACTTTAAACAGATGGAGAAAAACGGGTAGGTGACCTGGTAGTGCATTCTTTGCCAATTGTACATTTGTATTTTGTACAGTCCATAGTAGTGCCAAAAAATAATTCTTTACTGCTTTCTTTGGCAAATAGTTCCACAGTCTCTTTTATTGGTTTCCTCATAATCCGTTTGTGTTTTCCTTACTATAATGTTGGACTAATAGAATAAATTATTCTAATTTAATATAGTTCAAGCTATACAAATCTGATTATCTGCCATAGACATCCACATAATTAATCTTTTTAAACAAAACTTACTATTTCTTGAGCACCACTTGCATAATGTAAGAAATTTTTGTAGAGAATTTGCTTAGCAGCTTTTCTGTATGTTGAATTTTCCAGGTAAATCTAATAGTAGTATTCCATTTTGATCTGGCCACTGTTTTCTAGTAGCTGGTTAATATTACTGTTGTGCTAGTTCTTGTGTTGCTGTTATGATGAAATTCTTGAAAGGTGACTGTAACAGTACTTAGAGCTAAATCTTATCTGTCAAAAAATCCTGTCAAACTAACAAGAGAAGTGCTAACATGTTATTATCCTGGTGAGTTCATACCAAGTGTAGTTCTGCCCTATGCCTTTGTAGTATTTCATATAATTATTATAATAGTGTCATATAATTAACATTACTTCATAGAAACAAACTGATAGAATTGATATTAGGTAATGATAGAGATAGATCGGTAAGAAGTGAGAGAGTTTATATTGCCTGATACTAATTGGAGGCTGAATTTTTTTGAGCCAAGTGGTTATGCTTTTTACTATTATTGTATCTGAAAAGGAATAGCCAACACTGAAAAAGGTATTAATGTGATTGCATCAGTGTTGTATTAATTAGAAATTATATAGTGGGCCGTATCATGTTGTTCAGTTCTGTGTGTAGGAATCCTGACCTTCCTTGTTTCATTCTCCCTTCTCTTCAAGAGCTGCCACGAGAACGTGTTACAAAATGCTTTGCTGTCTTCAGTCTGAGGATGAAATTGTGCTTTGAATCTGCTATAGAAAAATCTAAGACCACCTTTTGCAAAATTATACTTTCTGAAGTATACTGTCTGCCTATTATATTAATTCAAAATGCAAGATACATGGAGATCAACAGGAACAAGAATGTTCTCTCAAATAGTGGAGGCATGACTGGAGTATCTGAATTTCCCAGAAGTACTGTTCCATCATGAGTAAGAGGTAGACTAAGAAGAATGATGGAATCAAGATTAAGTGATTTTTATCTTGTTCTTATAATAAAAATGGTCCAACTTTAATATAGCAAGTTTAACAGAACAGTGTCCTACAGGTACTACTTAAGATTTTACAGCATTCCTTTGATGTTGTCTGACTGCCCTCTTCAGGATGATAGTGAATATCTTAGTCTGCTTAATGTTAGCATCTGTTTCTAGAAATAACCAATCTAATGCCTAAATTTTTTTTTTATAATTGCAACTTTGCATATTGAATAAGTTTGCCAAGTAGCAAATTTTACTCAATCAGGTAATAAAGGTGAAAGTTGAGTTCTGTTGTCCTTCATAAGATTTATTCTTTAGTGGGGTAAGGCATCATAAAAATTCATCTTAGCTTCTTTTTTTATGACAGACTTTTTTGTACACAATATATTCCTTGATACAACACAACTCTGCTGGAATTGTGTGTAATATATTTCAAGCCTAAGGCTGATCTCAGTTATGAGGAAATGGGAAGGGTCTTATGACATCTATGGTCCTATCAACCTCTCCCCACTCTTTGCTTTCTCAGAATACAATATGTATTATGTATGCTTAGTGTGGAGTTTTTCTTGCAACAGATTTTTGCATCTACAACTTTTAAGTAAACAGCATTTTGCACTATCGAATACATCAACTGGTTTTGTAGAAACACTGTTTTGAGAAAAGCTGCAGAATAATTTTATTTATACAGCTTTGGCATCTTACCACATATGAAGATAAGTTTACAAGTGGTAGAACCTTCATTTGGACTCTACAGCAGATATGAATAATTAGTAATATGGAAATAATTAGCAAAGGAGCCTGTGTAAAGCCAAAAGTACTGCAAGGATTCTTTCAGTTTGTCTTTGTCCTCCTTCTCCGAATTATTTTTTGATATGTATTTGTCCTGTGGAAGAACCCATGTTCTGTGATTGTGTGTTTAGAGAATGTCTCTGATGGTAAGGATCCCAGAATAATTCTTCTGGAATGACTTTTTTCCTTTCCTCTCAGTGCAGACAGAGCAAAGTTGTTTGTTTTGTTTTGTTTTCTTTTCTTTTAAAATGAATGAACAAACAAAGAAAGCTCAACCAACCAAAAAAACCTCACCTGAATATAGAACTATGAGTAAAGCCAAAAGGAGGCTTTCTGACAAATTTGAGTAGCAGCAATATGATTTTCTAGTGATGACAGGAGAGATTATGTAACCCTACAGGTTGTGCAAAATCATCCTTTTTAGCACTTTTAAAACAAGTTTTATGAAAATTGTGTGTTATGCTGCTTACAAGCCTATTTAGTTGGTGTCATTTCAACAGCGCTTAGCAGTTTCTGTGGCTGTTTCTATGGCTCTGCTATTTTGGGAAAATTACTACTGTCACGTTTCTGTGTTATTTTTCTACTGGTTTCAGAATTCGTTATGTGCAGCTGCCTTCAGCAAGTAAATCCTGATGTGATACTCGAGAGCCATGTAAGCATCTCCCTGTGTGGATCTGTTAGCAGATTTGCGTGATGCTTGCCACTCAGGCCACTCCTGTTTTCTGAGACTTTTAAATACGGAAAATGTTACTTTTTGTTGTCATCTTGGAATGTCTCTGGTATAGTTTCACTTAACAGATTTCTAATTTTGGAGAAGGCAAGTTTGAAGCAAAATGCTGTATAACTGGCTGAAACTTTCATTAATTGATGGTACGGGTGTTGAGAATGGTACTGCAAGTGTAACTCATCTAACTGCTGCATCTGGTTAGAGAATCAGCAAATGCCACATGGATATGTGTTTGTTTCTTTTCATTAACAGGCAAGCTAATGAAGAATATCAAGTACTGGCTAATTCATGGCGCTATTCATCTGCTTTTTCAAACAAACTGTTTTTCACAATAGTGGATTATGATGAAGGGGCAGATGTTTTTCAACAGGTAAATGCTGGATACTATCAAACATTCTTTATTTTTAGAACTACATGTTGATTTGCCAAATGATACCAGACAAATTATTTTTTGTGTGCAGGTGTGTACCTCTGTGTTTTGTATACAAATTCTTCCTGGTTAAAAACACCAGGCACTGCAGTTTCTATGACACTAGCAAAGACAGATTATAGCACTAGCCACTTCTAGTATTTTCCAAGTGTATTTTATAAGGTTTGTTTGTAGATTACATTATATGTATGTCATTTTAATTTCATTTTTTTGGTTAATGTCATTTTTTAGAATTAATGGCAATGCAGCTGACATCTGCATTTACAAATTTGCTTTATCTCTAAGGGGAAAAAAAGCTCTTAGCTAAAAGAGACTTTTAACTGCTTTTGCATAATAGAGTATTCTTCAACTCCAGTGATATTTGTATTAATCTGGAAGTTCTTCAGGGAAAAGAGGAGAGAGTGGTTTAGATGTTATATATTGGTTATGAAGAGTGAAAATTCCATTGTTAGAGAACAGTCTAAGGCTCCCTCTTAAATTTAGTAGTCAAGGCAAAATGAATCCCTTGCAAATTAATACTAAACACTGATGTGCTTTTCTCTGATATTTATCTGTTGATTGAAGCTAAAACTGCAGATTGGAGAGTGACAGATTTTGAAGTTCTCTGTTTCTACCACCTTTTGGTTAAGTATATGCTTTAAAATTTTCAGGGGAAAAGTTTAATACTTATTTTAAAAATTACTATGTTTAGGAAATATTTCTGCTTTCAATTGGCATCTTAGAATGTATTATGTGAAGAATGGCTATGAATGGCTTAAGATTTTGCTTTAAAAATTTTAGTTCATACAAGTTTTAAAATCATCTTACATTATCCTACATGGTTACTATACTAGAAAATAGACTTTTTGATCTTGCCTTAAGCCAATCAATACATATTAGAATAGTCCAGCCCAACTTATTCCTTGTGCAAAAGGGCACAGATTCAGTTTATTTCAGGTGGTATGCATTTAAAGGCAAGTAAAAGACCAAATTAGATTAAAATATATAATTTTTGACTGTCTTTGAGAAAAAAAAAGTGCTTAAGAAGAAGTGATACCAATGGCAATTTTAAGGTGGGAAATGTAAATCTGACCTTATGTTTATGTGTGCAAACCAGTCATGTAATACTGATGCCATAACAAAAAATCCCAGAAAGTAATGTGACTGATTTCTGTTTCAGCTTTTACTCTTTGTAAAGAAATGACAGACCAGTTGCAGAGTAACTGCCCCCACACTCTACACACTATCAGAAGGCTTCTGTATCTCAGAATGTGTCTTGTGAAATATTTTATTAAATTGCTTCACAACATCTGTCTTAGCCTTTCTCAGAATACTTTTTATTTTCAAATCAGTTCACTAAAGAGAGCACAGATGGAAAATAATTTAATAGCTTATAATTTCTATTGATGAAATTCAGTTCTGTAGTTGATTAAATTTAATGTTTTGGTTGTGTGATAAAATTCGTTTTACAGGAATTAAACAAGTTTACTCTGCATTTGCTACTTAAAGATCTTCATATTGTCATCTCTAAGTATTTCACCTGATTGCGTTCACATTAATTTTCATTTTTTTCAAGTGTTTTATTGCACTATTTCTGAGACGGACTGAACACGGAGGAATTTTATGTAGTAAAAGTTAAAGTCAAAATTTAAAGTGGTGAATGTAAATCTATTTGTTTATCACCCTTGAGTTTTTTGATATAGTGTTAATAGTTCCAGTGACAACAACACATGCATTAACAGGCATGTAGTTTCTAGGGCAAATTTTGTGTGTAAGCTAGTTATCTGGGCCTTTCTGCATTCAAAAAGGACTAGTCAGTAGTCTAGTGAACTTTGGAGGGCTAGGTAAGAGAAATAGTATCAGCCTCTTTGAACACTTTTTTCCTCCACTAGGATTATAACCTAATGTACTTTAATAGAATGGATGACTGTGGGCTCTCTGATTTCCTAATTACAAGAAAATTCTTACAGTGTGTGAGAACTTTAAAGCATAAGATATTCAGAAAAACTTGTGGGTAAAATACACTTAAAAGTTAAATGTCCCAAAGAATCTGTAAGAAGGAGCATTCTGAGCAGTTTTTTTGGAGAACTGTACATGAAGGTGTATAAAAAAGAGTAACTTATGGAGGCAAATAATATTTTTCATGCTAATTAGACTTGTTTTGTACATAAAAGGTAAGTATTTTTGAGGATAGACTTACTAATTTTTTTTTTTTCTGCTATTTTTTGGTGTTATAGCTGAATATGAACTCTGCTCCGACTTTCATGCATTTTCCTCCAAAAGGTAAACCCAAGAGAGCTGACACATTTGACCTGCAGCGAATCGGATTTGCAGCTGAGCAGCTAGCTAAATGGATAGCTGACAGAACAGATGTTCATGTAAGTCTTTCGACAGTTTTAAAAGTTGAAGCCAAATGTGTCTTTGTAGTCTGAGACAGGCTGATGACAAATTCCATCTTTCCTTAGTGCTTTTTCTTCTCAAGGCTTGGTTCTAGAACACATTAAAAAAAAGGAAAAAAAAAAATACCGTAGAATCATAGAATATCCTGAGTTGAATGTATATATAGTCGTGGTACTTGTCTAACTTGTTCAGTTTGCAGAGTATTTTCCATTCTTGCTTTGTTAAATTTCATGTAGTCTTATCCTGGATGAAAACAAGCAGTGATATTGTGATAATTAGTTATTAATAAAAAAAATGTGCTTTGCAAAACTATATGCAAAATAGATCCAAAGGTAGGTGCTCATAATTCAGAGACAATGTGCAAATCTGTTGAAGAAATAATATTTTGGAGTTGAACAGTTCAAAATGATGCTTAAAACTTTTTTTGTATTATTTGCTTATTAAAGGAAGTACAACTTTTTTCTTATTTAAGTATATCATTAGGGATTAGTCTTTCTGACTCTGAAACCAGATTTCAGATGCTCCCTATTTGTTTATATGGAAAGTGATCTGTATGTATGCATTTATTTGCAATCTGTGTTTGCATTTATCTTTTCCAGATTAGAGTGTTCAGGCCTCCTAACTATTCTGGTACAATTGCACTGGCTCTTCTGGTATCTCTTGTTGGTGGCTTGTTATATCTGCGGAGAAATAATTTAGAGTTTATCTACAACAAAACTGGCTGGGCCATGGCAGCTCTGGTATGCAGATTTTCCTTACTAATACGCTTTTTATTAGTTTCTAATCTTAGCGTATGTGTCTTCATTACTTCCACAGTAAGTTAAAAAATATTGCATTAACACATTCTTTAGAATGGTACTACATTTGAGGGCTAATTCTCATAAGCAGTTACTTTTAGGATTCACTGAAAATTAGCAAATTCTTTGATAGCTGCAGATTTTTGCCTGAACTTTAACAAGAAAATATTTTAAACTTGTGTTACTAATGCTCACTGCTATCATTCAACTTGCCCTTTTTTATAAAAGCGGTAATGTCATGATTGGTTTAGTGTGTCTATTCGTGTCAGACTGTATCGCTTTAGTGTAATGAAAGGCTAAGAAAAGTAACCAAGGCTTTTATATGTTTGTAACAAAATTATAAAAGAGCTAAGAAATGAAGAAAAAGGTGGAATTATTTCCAAAAAGGGTATCGGTAGTACTGACCTCAACTTTCCACTGTTAACCTAAATAAGACTAGGATACTGTTCCAGGGTTAACTGCGAAGAAATTTTAAAGCTAGCCAGTTGTTTGTTTGAAATATTAGTCAACTAAATCCTCAAGGCCATAAATAATGAATTAAGGTTTAAACTGCTTAATAGTGTATTGCAGTGTGCTTATTTACATCATAGTTTTCAAATAACTGAGTAGACTAATGCAAAATGTGGACTGTGCTGCATAGTCAGCTGTCTTTGTTTTAGATAGGAAATAGCATGCAAGGATGGTAGATGATGGTTAAGGTGTATCAAAAAGTACTCATTACTCTGGCATCATTGCGACTGAGAGAAGAGGAAAAATCTGAGAAGCAGTGTCTAAGGCTTAATTTTCAAGGAGACAGATTCGGGAGCATGGTTATCAACACTGGAATAGTGTCTGGGGTTATCAAGTCCAATCCAACATTTTACAGCTTAATTGAGCTCCTTTCTTCCGTGTTAGCAATATGTTAATTGAGAACAGTACTTTTAAAAATTTTGTCCACGTATTTTGTACAACACAAGCCAAGCTTTTCTTCTGTTTTGATATAAATGATTATTTATTCACTTCATCATTTTAAAGACTTTTTCTCAACTTGTGTCAATGTGAATTAACCTTTCTTGAAAGCACATGCCTAGGATTATAGTTGGAACGTGAATTTACTTCTGCAGCAGCATTCATATTTTATTTTTATCTGGGTTCCCTTTCCCACAAAAGCTTGGACCATGTTGTCTTTTGGGGTCACTTCCAACCTGAGCTATTCTATGATTCTGTGTAGTTTAGCTCTACTAGAAGTAGGTTACTGATATGTCCTATCATCATATTTGCCTTTTCAGAGCCACATCGTATTGATGGTTTTCTGTTCTGCTTGGATTAAAAACTAGGAAAAGATACCTTCTTTTGTGACACTTTCAGCTGATGGACCCATTTGCGGCTTTTATTAAATCAGTTTTGCTAATATATTTCCTGTAAAATTTTGTTAATTTTAACAATGAATAGCACTTAGATATTATTTTAGAAAAAAGTCTTATATCTGAAAGTATATAGCAAGTAATCTCATCTTTGAACCGATGCTTCAGTTTTTTGATCATTACTGTTCTTTTCTGTTAATAATGTTGTCAAACCCCCATACTGCAAAATGTTTTAGCAAAGATCATGGAGTTACCAGAAGTCATTTTGGTTTTATTTAGATCTACACACATATACAAGTTAATATTATAAGTTCTTCTTGGTGGAATCAGCAGGGACTCTTGATTTCAGGCTTTCATACAGATGACTTCAGTTCTGTGAAAGAACTAGAATGTCTGAAGATCCACAGAAGAAAACAGACAGTCATTAATATATTCATTCTAAGGTATTGTGTAGTTATGATTCTCTTACATTGTGCTTTTTTCTACCAGTGAGATTTAAAGCTTCTTTTTTCATAAAAGCTAATTAAAAGGAAAAATGGACAAGATGGTGTCTAGTTAAGCAGAGCAAGCCATGCCTAATAAAATGCTTTTATGAAGTGTCTAAATAACTAATAAATACTTAATTTTAAAGAATTTTTTTTTTTTTTCTGAACTTCAAAAAAACAAACAGGGAAAGCCTGGCAAGAAGCATAAAACTACAGGAAGCCCATGCTTTTGACAGTATTGGCAATTAATTTGTTGCTTATTGGCCATTCTTTTCATGGATGTTGCAGAACTGAGAAGGGAGAACTGGGAGCTTTTTTCTGAAAGCTGTATTTTTGAGTTTTCATTGGTTTGGGGGAGGTGTTGTACTGCTAGGTAGCCAGCATTCATTAACCATATGGAAAATAATATTTTTCATTTCAGCTGAAACTCTTTCATAGATACTCTAGAATCCAGTAACTGAAAACTATATCATTGCACAGAGGCAAGTCTCTCGTTTTCTTCTGCTTGTTTTTCAGAGCTTCTTAGTTTGTTTTGAAGAGTTTTCATGTTCTGAAACGTTGGATAATTATTTAAATGAGAAATGGGCAGTGCCTCTCTGCCTGATTGAATGATCTGTTCCTAAAAATTAGAAAAACATTCTCAGCATAAATTGCCTGAGCTGTTCTTACTAGCAGGATAACAGAGGATCCCAGAAATGCCGACTGAATTGTTATTTGAGATCTCTATTGATGCCAAAAAGTTGTGTCTCATAGATAATAGTTACAGCACTGTTTTTGGAAAATATTTAGGAATACAGGTTTTAGTGACCCATCTAATGTTTTGATAGACTTTTAGAAGCAAGACCAGAGCTTTCATCTCATACATTGATTCCAATGCCAACTCACACAAGACTGTTGAATTGGTTTTGTCCTCAACATTAGATTGCACAACTGCAATGCTATTAGTGGTTTCTTACCCCTGTAGAAGCACTGCAGACTCTGGTAGTACCTTGTATGCCTTAGGCATTTTTACTTGCAACATTACCCAGAAGACCTTTGGAATGGCAAACCACGATGTCACGAGTCACAGTGCATAATATCCCCAAAAAATGTCTTTTGAGATCACATCCAAAATTTATCCCCTAGATTATTTTAGACTTTAATTCAAATCCTACTATTCGTCTCTATGCATTTTTCCCTCTGACGTGCTAGCACAGAGATGAGGAAAGGCTTCAGTGCTCAGGTAATTACAGAGCCCTGTCCTTTTAGAATGATAACAAGAAGCAATTCAGATTCTCATCAAGACTCTTCATTTCTTAAGCAGAGAGCATAAAAGGTCAGATGATATAAACTGGGCAAATTTCTAACATTTTAGATAAGGAATTGCTACATTTTAGACAACAGTACTGGTGCTGAGAGTTTATTTGTTCAGTTGGCTAAAATGGGGCTACTAGGGGACTTTTCTTTACCAGGCTGCCACTGTGCTTTTCTGCATGTGATTTTCAGTTTTATTTTATATGTATATTTCAGGTTTACCTATATACCTGTGGAATCTGGGAAGGCAAAGTCTGTGCTGAGATTCAAAAGCAGCTGCCTAGGAATTGGCTCTATCGGGCAAAATAAGTCACCAGAATGAGGAGAGAAAGCATGTGTTTACTGTTGTCATAACAGTTAATGGTTATGAGAAATGTGTTCTGTGGTGATACACCCCACAGTACCTGTACTGTACAGTACATTCATCATCAGTTATTGCTCCAAAAGAGCTTGAAGAGTATCATGGATACTAGTGGCTTCTTTATGCCTTTCTGGGAATGAGGATTAAAAAGGGTGCTGTGTTAGCTGAATCAAGGCGATTTTCCATTAAGTGAGAATCTTGTCTTCTTAGTAGCTAGCATATTCTTTCGTTTTGGATCTGGGTCAAGAATAAGAAGATAGCACTCTGGGACAGAGTTAATGTTTTCTTCCAGTAGCTTTCTGGTGTTTGGGATTTGGTTTGAAAAGAATGTAAGAATTCACTGATATCTTGGAGGTTGCCAAGGGGACAAAGGAATTTTCAGTTGCCCAGCTGCAGGTGCAAGGGAACATAACAGGACAGCACCTAGATTGACATCCAGGTTGATCAGTGAACTATTCCATACTGTGAATGTCACGCTCCATATATGAGCGGGAAGACTGGGGACAGCCCTTCTTCGATGGCCACTGTCTGTGAGGGGTCCTGCTTCCTACTCCCATTGCCTGATCCGTGACTTCCCTACACCTGTTTGTAAACTCTTATGTTTTATTGGACTTTCCATGCTTGCAGTGCCCGCCCTTTGGTGTCCATTGCTGGGAGCACAAGTTCCAGCAGCTGAGCATTGCTCTGTATAGCTTTATGTATTTTATGGTAGTCTTTTTATTCACTTGTCCTTTATTATTTTTCTATTAAATCTGTTTCAGTTTGAACCGACAAGTCTTTCTTCCTTTTACCTTCATTCCTGCTGGGGAAGGAAAGGTGAGAGAGAGTGGCTTTTTACTGTTTAGCCACCTCCCAGGGTTAAACAGTAACAGAGAGTAATGGGTTTTATTCAAAGATAAAGCTAGAAAAAGTTAGGCTCCTCAATGTGACTAGATAGGCATCTGAAAAAAACAGCAATTTCCTTTCTATTGAGGTTTTAGAGATGCACAGTACCTTTTAAAGGTACAGAAACCCATTCTCTTCACTTCTGTTTGGTACTCCCTGTCCTCGAATTGTGTATCTCTTGTGGAGATTCTAGTAAGTGACAGATTGTTATATAAAAATTGAATACAGATCTTGCAGCTCTGCAGCCTTTGAGTACAAAAGCAAAGTTAAACTGAGTAGAAAGGGTTATATTTCTTTAAAACAATAACTCTGAAATGGCTAAAATGTACATATACAGAACAGTATAGAAATTAAGTATAGAACTGTCTGCCTATGTCTCCTCTTTTTTTGAAACTATGCTTGAATTTGCCTGTATTAATAAATTAATCTAAATTTTAATTATTTTTCTTGTTACAAAGTACTTGCCATTTTGGGGGGTGTGAACTCGCAGAGAGTAATCTAATGATCTGCTTTGTCTAGTACCTGCTAGTAGGAAGCTTCACTTTAAAATACATAGCAAATGGCTTTCTAAGTCTCTAGTAATTATGTTTAATAATCTGGCAGATAGTGTTAAAAAAAACTTATGCCTTTGAGAAAGGCCAAATCATTTGACAAACCTTACAAGACCAAGAGCAGTTGAGGAATTCTGCCCATGTACTTTTAAAGATGTGTCTTGCTAGAAATTCAGTGTTCTGGTGGGACTCTTGATGCTTATTTACCTTGCGTCTATTCTTGGGAGCCTTGTGGTACACACACAGGTGTCCCATGGGTGAGCTCAAAGCAGTTTCCCTCTTAGCAAAACTAAGGCTGAAGTCATGCACTGTGAAGCCATCAAGATAGCACCACTTGCAATTTGTTAACAAGGTCCTTGAATAGTCCTGTGTACCCATGCAGTGTATCTCACCTAGGACTGGTAGTAGGGGTGAAATTCATTGCCACTGAAGACATCCTGTGGACATTTGATCCTGGAACTATAGTGTCTTGTAAAAAATCATTTTTCCTTCCCTTTATGTACTACAACAGTCAATAAATCTACTTTGTTTGCTTTTATCATTTGGATGCAGAATAAGCTACCTAAATCTGGAAGCCCTTAAAATAGCTGAACTCTGAACTCCCCTGATAATTCAGGTGGCATGCAGCAGTTAAAGTGGTGTCCTTGGAGTCTGACAAGGAGAAGGGAGGGAGCAGGTAGATGAAAGGGGCCTCTGTGATACTCTTCTCTGTAGAACTGCTGAAGTATAGATGCTAATCTGGATAAGTGGAGTTGAAAATCTTTCTAAATGCTCAGAGAAAAGTGCCTCAGCTTGAATCTGCTGTTCTCCAGTTTCCATCCTTTGTACTTTGACAAGAGCAAAGAAAATTGCAGAAAGGGGCCATTTTTCTGCATATGAATTGTTCCATTGAAATAAATACAATATAAACTATTAAGGTAAATATGAAGTAATTAATCACATGTTACAAGTTGTTCATCTTTGTGTTTTAACCCCAGCTGGCAACTGAGTACCACACAGCCACTCAATCACTCCCCCCAGGGTGGGATTGCAAAAATAATCAGAATGGTAAAAGTGAGAAAATGCGTGGGTTGAGATAAAGACAGTTTAATAAGTAAAGCAGAAGCTGTGCATGCAAGCAAAGCAAAATAAGGGAGCCATTCACTATTTCCAATGGGCAGGCAGGTGTTCAGTCATCTCCAGGACAGCCAGGCTCCATCATGCATAACGGTTACTCGGGAAGACAAATGCCATCACTCCAAATGTGCCTACCCTTCCTCCTTCTTCCTCAGCTTTATATACTGAGCATGATGTCCTATGGTCTGGAACAGCCCTTTGCTCAGTTGGGGTCAGCTGTCCCGACTGCGTTCCCTCTCAGCTCCCTGTGCACCCCCAGCCTACTCACTGGTGTTGTGGTGTGAGGAGCAGAAAAGGCCTTGGCTCTGTGTAAGCGCTGCTCAGCAATAATGAAAACATCTGTGTGTTATCAACACTATTTCCAGCAAAGATCCAAAACACAGCCCCACTCTAGCTACTGTGAAGAAAATTAACTCTATCCCAGCCAAAACTAGTGCACTCATTCATAGGAATGAATTTGATGAAGTTTTATCCTAGGAAATGCCAACTCACAGTAATGATGAGTGAACTAGGTGTTTTGGAAATTTTGGATCCCGAAGCATGGGAACCTATGAAAACGATGGGGTTTGGAATTATAAACATTGTGTGTCAGTGTGATATATTGTGTATCATAGATGGATGCATCTCTTCTACAGGTAAAGGTGTGTATTTCAAGTGTATTTTACAAACAGTAGAAGTCTGTAGTTTCCAATGTTTATTTTTACCTGGATGATCATAATAGAACATAAAGCACAGCAAAATAAGCTTGAATGTCAAATGCTATCTGTAGCATACCAAACACTTGCTTAAGAGATGTGGTGGAAATACTCTCTTCTTAGTCTGAACTGGCAGAGTATGGAAGATGTTTTCAGGATAAACAACCATATTCTTAAGTCTTTACTTTTCAATAACGTTAATACATTGAATTTGTTCCTCCCCACTATTGTGTCTCCTTGATAGTTTTTTTCTTAGATGTTACCATGTTATGAGGCACTGTAATTGCACTGGCAAGCATTAAAGACCTTCAGTAATTTGAGTGATTTATCTGTTAAGCATATAACTGTATATAAACTGGCGTAAGGTTTTTTTTAATCCTTCCATGTGGTAGCAGATTTTGCTCTAGAGAATGTAAATTAAATACAGTAATTTAAGAATGAGTAAAATGACTTTTCATAGAAAATTCACTTTCAGAGAGCCACAGTTTGTGCAATCTATGCATCTGTTCTCTTTTGACGTTTTAGTTTTCATCTAACTTTTGGTCTTTCAAAATATCTTTCACTACACTTTTGTAACCCTCATCTTTGGTTTCTACACTTTTGTACTTTCACATAAGCTATCTCCGGTGTGATTCATCGCCAAAATTGCAGTATAAATTTCTCTGCTAAGACAATCTGCAAGGTATAGAAATAACTGTTACCCTTCTCCAGTAATGGAAGCATATATTCTCTTCACCTCTTTGCATATTATTAATGAAAACATAAGCCGTTTGCTAATAATCGCTACCCGTATTCTTTCATCTGCCATATTCATTGCTATATTGTCACACTCCAAATCCTGCTAAGGGCAAAATGAAACACACCTTACAGTTAAAGCAAATAATCTGTTCTTAGTGTAATTCAAATCTTAACACTGCAACAAAGAATTATTATGTAACTAGATATGCAAATGTATTTTTTTCATTATTTTTTTGCTTTCTATTATCAGGACAAAAAGTCTCAGAATTAACAGCATTTCCTCCATTTCTCTCTGGATCTTGAGGTCATTCATTGGCTTCGATTTGGGGCGGGGGGATGCTATGGTGAATTTTCAGTGTTCCAGGTTCTTTGCTAGGAGGAGTATGAGGCTGCTGCTTTCTTCCTTCTTGCTCTAGGCTTCACTTAGGGCTACTTATACACTTTGTCCTTTCTTCACTGATCTGCAACTACATTTTACATCAAAATTTACTGGGTAAACGGAAATTGTCATAGATAGGTTGGATGCATTGGATGCTTGTCCCTTTTTTCTGTTTGTTACCTCTAAAACTAGCTTAGGCCAGCTCCTATGTCTGTGATTTTTTTTAATTCATCATTGGCATAACATTTATAGGCTTGGGATCTCCAGTGTAATGGCCTCTTTCATATCATTCCATACTGGTACACTGCATCCTGTGTTTCCACTTTTGTTGTCTCCACTATCATTCCATGCCTCTACTACATCATTATGTTGGTCATAATTATTTCATCCTAAATAGAATAGAAAAAAATTATTATGGCATACAAAGGTAAGCAAAAGTAATGTAAAGTAGGCCTAACCCCCTGGTCTTTGGAAAAATTGCTGTTTCAGCTGAACAAGTTTAAAAAAAATAATTCCAGAAACCAAGACAGATTTGGAAAAAGCCTGACAAGATTCAGTCCTAAGGCATTGCGAAGTTTGTTAAAATCATATCTCTAGAGGTAACAATGCTGGGTTTATGGGAACACAGAGCTGCACCAGCTTACATTTACTTCTCCTATGTTACTAAACATACTAAACACTGGTTTAGTTAACCATCATGGTATGGATTTTTACATTCGTGATCCATCTGCTTAAATCACTACGACTGTGTTGTGCGGGTGGGAATATTGATTTGCAGTAAAAGTGAGAATACATGTAAAAACCCTACTTAAATTATCTTGGTGTTTTTGTAAGGATTATCTGTACTGATAAGTCAGAAGACATATTTAGATGATCCATATTTCCCATTCCTGTTTTTCTCATTTGGTAATCAAAAGATACTTTACTTTCCTCTTTAAGGTAATCATAACAGCTTGCCATGACTGTGATGTTTGTTATGTAGATTATGCAGTATGACCTTCTACAAAAATTAATGTCAGTTTTTACAGTTGTTATACATCCCTAACCTAACTTCACACTTCTT
Organism: Pampusana beccarii; assembly: GCA_013399365.1. NCBI lineage: Eukaryota > Metazoa > Chordata > Aves > Columbiformes > Columbidae > Pampusana > Pampusana beccarii. The sequence goes on from VWYH01005939.1 coordinate 213,843, forward strand.
TCCATAGGGAATTTCAATTTTCTGTGAAATCAACCATTGTTATTTGCCGTAGATAAAATGCGTCACGGTCATATAGGACATACAATGAGAATTTAATTAAATGGGACAGAGGTTTTTTTTTTTAATTGGATTTTTTTCTTATATTTTATATATAATTACGTATACCTGAAAATAAACAGGCAAGCTAAACATTTGTATTAGATTAGAGATAGAAATAACTTCCTGAAGGGTTGTATGAAACTTGAACACTAGTTTGCAGCGTATTTACAATAAATGCCTTCTACTACTGTGAATGCTTTTTGCCATATAGATGTGTAACTGGCAATTCTGAGTGCACATAAAGACAGGATTATTTTGATTGAGATTTAGAAAAATCTTCATCTTGAGCTAGCTCATTTTCTAACAGAAGTCATTAAGAATTTTATGAGAGCAACACATCTGAAAACTCCATGCTAAAAATGAAGTAGAGGTACATACTATATCTGGTTAAGTAAACAATTATGTATTTAAAGTAAACATCAACAGCAGAATGGTTTTCTATTCAGTTCCTCTGGGTAAATAAATGAGTATTCTTTTTTTTTTTTTCCCCTAGTGTGTTGTATTTGCTATGACATCTGGCCAGATGTGGAATCACATCCGGGGACCCCCATATGCACATAAAAATCCTCAGAATGGACAAGTGGTGAGTTGATTCTTTTCTTTTTATTTTCAGGAGAAATATTATATAGATAGTTGCTGCCTACAGTAAGTCTACAATAGCAAATAATTGCAGTTCTTTAGCACTGTATGACAATCTGTCAGAGTCTTAAGTCTCCAGTTGCAAGCAGAGTCTGTTTTGGAATTTAAGATGTTTAGAAAGTAACACTATGTTTAATTTGAACAATGAAATGGGTGGCCATGTTTTTCAAAATTTTCTCTATCAGGCTCTCAACTGTAGTGAATTTGTTATAATAATTCCTTACCACACATTTGCCACTGCCCAAAGTAAATGAATATTGTGTCTTTTTGTAGAAATGTGCTCCCTCACAAAGTGAAAAGTGAGTTTGTTTTTTTTTTCCTTCTTTTCAGGCTCCATTTATACAAACCTTTGAGCTTTGTAGCTTCTTGTCATCTTCTTTCTTGAGAATTTTATTTAGAAAAGGAAATGACAAATATTTTCATGTGCTTTGTACCATTTTCTGTCATGCCTATAACTCTTCCACTGACCTTTACAGAATGCTTTTTCCTATACATCTTTAGACCTTCAATTTAAATTCTTTATCAGCTTTACAAAGAAATTATCACTAGTTGACTACTGCCAAAATTACTGTTCTATCCTGCTACTGCTGTCTTTGAAGGAATTATCTTACTTGCTCCTCACTGCTTACAAATTAGGAAACATTCGTCAGAGTTCAGGAGAAACTCTCTTTGACTACCGTGAAGGAAAACAGGACCTTGGCTAATTTCTACCACTCTGTTATTTACTACTTTTCAAGCAAGTTGTTGGGATGGAATCTATGAAACTTGCAGTAAAGTTGGTCGTCAGGAAGCTTTTCATAACTAGTGGCCTGTTGAGCTATTTTCAGCTTTGACCCTCACTACTTAAAGGACACTGGCTTGTATCTTAAAGAATTGGAGTAGCAAAAAATGATGGTTTGAATTTGATTACTGATCTGCTTTGTATCACGAATGTAGCAGCATAATGATGTCATTAAATGACGTGATTTTATCTGTCAACTTTGTTACGCAGAAGTAGAACTGATAATGTAATAAATAATCTCTATAAAACACTGTGTATTTAAAGATTTAGAGTTTTTCATTACTGCCTCACAGTATTAAATTTATTATTCTTTCCTACAGAGTGATATAAAGGGGAAACAGCACAGAAAAAGCACCATTCATGACAAATTAGTTTTTATCATATCCAGTTTCATACATCTTGCCGTTCTTAGAGGCCTGTTTCTGAAGTATACCCTACATTAAATAATTTTAAAATATACTATATTTAATTGTTCCTGAATTTGTGTCATCTTGTCTCAGTTTTCAGAGTGTGAACTCACATCCTATATGAGTGTCTGAAAAGCTACTGGTTTGGGAGTGTTAGCATACACAACTAAATAATGCAAATAATGGTAAAGATGGTTTTAAGTTCTAGATACTAACCCTACTGTGTTAGTCAACATACATACCTTCTTTTCTGGTTTTGCTCCATTATATGACTTCAGGTAAGTTATTTTGTGCCTCTGATTCACGTGTCTCTCCTTGTTCGTATTTGTTTGTACTTTCACTTCCTTGGAACTATGTCTGTGTCAGTAAGTAAAACCAGTCAGATTCTAAGAATTAAGAAGTATAGATGCAGGATCACAAAGTTCCTGATTTATTTAAGGTAACACTGTTTTCTAAGTTGCAACTTAAAACTCTGATTTTTACCAGTGTTAGAAGTATTCTTTAAACATTTACCTATTTGCATTGTCTTTTTTTTTCCTAATAATACTATTGAACATTTCCCTCTTCCATTTTTCTAGCAGTTATCTATGTTCCTGTGAATGTGAAATCATAAAAGTACTTACCTAACACTTCTGTGAGATTTATTCAACCGTGATAATTCACTGTAACTCTTCTGCATTAAGCTAGCAACTGCTGTCTTTACATCAGGATGAAATTTAACTCATCATTTTATTTCCAGTCTCTAGGATTTAGTACCAATTCCAAAATTGCATGCCAATTTTGTACAAGGATTGCCTGTGTTTAATACTATGAAACTTTCTTAGCAGTCTTACCATGTAAAATGGTGTTTTTAAGAGGAGGCATAGAATAGCTCGTGAAGCTTATTTGATTTATTATTAGGTTCAAATGTACTAATTCTTAGCTTTTCGTATTTCGTAGGAGTTAGTGGTTCAGTTCTGCATTAGCTGCAGAGCCTGATATGCCACCAGACTTTGAAAGTCATAACATTCTGTCTTCATAAATTTTCCTTGCCTGAGATATCTACTATTATTTGCTTTGTTCTTGTCATAATTTTAGATGATACTTCATTTCATTTCCTTAACTTGCTATTTTTTCAGAAGATGAAAAGACATTTGTTTGCTTTGCTTAAACAACTCTACTTGCTAGTGCCAGTATCTTGTACAAGTAGTATTACCAGTTCTTAAATTTTTGGCTTGTGCATGCCATTTGTGATTCTTTGCTTGATTAGCTAAATAACTTTAATTCTGTGATTGTTTTCTTTGAATGCAAGTTTTAAACCATACTTTTGTAATTACATGTGGGCCTATTCTGTCAAGGTGATGTGATCTTTTATCGAGGTTGTTGCAGTTACTTTATTCCCCATTTGCTGTCAGCTAATTTTAGGGGTTTGTGTCCACATGATAGCAGTATCAATTTTTACATAGAAAACTGAATCACACAGTGCTGTCATTTGGTATTTCAGTTCTGGTTTAGGTTGACGAAACCGGTGCTAGTCTTCTGTCTTGACACATTCTTTATCTCTGGATATCTCCATCTCATATCTCTGGATAACTCCACATTTCTGGAGTTGGCTGGATTGCATGGAACTGGCAGTTAGCCATGGCAAAGTTGAGAGCCTCTGGGAAAGGACAAAAAAAGTGGATGTTGTTGTGTGGGAGTCTACTACAGGCCACCCAGCCAGGATGACAAAACTAATGAGTTATTCTTTAAGGAACTAAGCAAAGCCTCCAAGTCATCTGCCCATGTCCTTATGGGGGACTTCAGCTTGCGAGATGTCAACTGGAAATATCACACAGCTGGCACCAGCAGGTCCAGAAGATTCCTAAAGCAACTGGATGATAACTTCTTGGTACACGTACTCAGGGAAATGACCAGCAAAGGTGTCTTCCTAGACTTGCTACTTGCTAACAGAGAGGGTCTCATGGGAGAAGTGGCAACTGGTGGCTGCCTTGGCTACAGTGACCATGAAGCAGTCACTGGCCCCTCATCATAAGGACGACATTGAAATACTATAGAGATTACAGAGGAGGGTGGTGAGGGGCCTGGAGCACAAGGCTTATGAGGAGCAGTTGAGGGAACTGGGGCTGTTTAGCCTGGAGAAAAGGAGGCTGAGGGGAGACCTTATTGCTGTCTACAGCTGACCGAAAGGAGGTTGTAGCATGGAGGGTGTTGATCTCTTCTCCCAAGTAGCAAGTGATAGGACAAGAGGAAATGGCCTCAAGTTGCACCGTGGAGGATTAGATTGGATATTAGGAAAAAATTCTCCATAGAAAGGGTTGTCAGACATTGGAACGGGCTGCCCAGGGAAGTGGTAAAATCACCATCCCTGGAGGGGTTTAAATGGCGTTTAGACGAGGTTCTTAGGGGATGTGGTTTAGTGCTAGATTTAGGTTATGGTTGGACTTGATGATCCTGAGGGTCTCTTCCAACCGAAATGATTCTATGATTCTAAAATATATGCTAATGGGAGGAAAACTGACGCCAAGACCTCCACTCTAGATATGAGGAGAGCACACTTCAGGATGCTCAGAGAACTACTAACTAAGATTCCCTGTGAAGAAGCTTTTGAAGGTGGTGGAGTCCATCAGTGTTAGTCACCTTTTAAGTACCACCAGCTAAAAGCACAGGACCAGGCAATTCTAAAATGCCCAAAATCTAGACTAAAAGGCAAAAAGCCAGCTTGGTTGAGCAGGGATCATCTTCTTTAAATAGGGCAAAAACAGAACTTATATGGTATGGTCAATGGAAGCAAGGTCAGGTGTCATGGGAGGACTACAGAGATGCTGCTTGACACTGTAGGGAGGAAATTTGTGCTGTCAAAGCTCAATTAGAATTGAAGCTGGCCGGTACTGTGAAGGCTTTTTAAAATATGTTAATGGCAAAAGGCAAGCGAGAAATAACATTGCCCCATTACTTGATGAGCATGGTCACCTTATTAACAGGGACATAGACAAAGCTGAGATGTTTAATGCTTTCTTCACCTCGATCTTCAACACCGAAGGTGGACTTGGGGACCCCTAAAGCCCTAGGCTAGAGAACCATGGCTGTGTGAACAGTAAACTCCCAGTCAATCTGTAACTTGTACAGAATTTGCCACTCCAGCTGGATCCCCCAAGTTGATGGGGGCTGATGAGGTTCATCCAAGGGTGCTTAAAGAGCTGGCTGGCATTGTAGCAAGATGTCTCTCTGTGATTTTTCAGTGCTTCTGCCAATCTAGAGAGGTTCTAGTTGACTGGAAGCTGGCAATCGTCGTCCCAATCTACAAGAAGGGCAATAGGGATGACCCTGGCAACTACAGGCCTGTCAGCCTCACTTCTGTGCCTGTCAAAATCACAGAGAAGATTGTTCTGGGAGTTACTGAAGAACATCTGGATGACAACAGAGTCATTGGTCCCAGCCAGCATGGGTTCATGGGTTCATGGGTCCCAGCCAGCATGGGTTCATGAGGGGCAGGTCCTGCTTAACAAACTTTATTTTGTTCTACGACAAGGTTACCCACGTAGCTGACCAAGGGAAGCCTGTTGATGTGATATTTCTGGATTTCAGTAAAGCCTTTGATACTGTCTCTCGCAGTATCCTCCTGGACAAGATGTCCAGCATTCAGCTGGATAAACACACAATGCAGTGGGTGAGCAATGGGTTGGTGGTCCAGGCTCAAAAGGTTCTAGTAAATGGGGTTATGTTGGGCTGGAAACCAGTCACTAGCAGGATTCTGCAGGGATCCATCTTAGGGCCAGTGCTCTTCAATGTCTTTATAAATGACTTGGACACAGGACTTGAGGAAATACTAAGTTGACTAATGACACAAAATTGGGAGGAGCTTTTGTGACACTCTCTAGGGCACAGAGGCCCTGCAGAGGAATCTGAACAAATTGTAGAACTGGGCAATCACCAAACACGTGAGGTTCAACAAGAGCAAGTGCTGGATTTTGCACCTGGCACACGGCAACCCTCGCTGTACATACAGCTCTGCAGAGAGGGATCTGGGGCTTCTGGTTGATCATAAGTGAAACATGAGCCAACAGTGTCCCTGACAGCCAAGAGTGCCAACCGTGTCCTGGGGTGCATCAAGCACAGCATTGCCAGCCGGGCGAGGGACGTGATTGTCCTGTTCTGCTCTGCACTGGTGCAGCCTCACCTGGAGCACTGTGTGCGGTTCTGGGCAACACAGGATAAAAAAAGATATAAAGCTGCTGGAGAATGTCCAGAAGAGGGCTATGAAGCTAGTGAAGGATTTGGAGAGGAAGCCTTATGAGAAGCAGCTAAAATCACTTGGTTTGTTCAGCCTGGAGAAGAGGAGACTAAGAGGAGACCTCATTGCAATCTACAGCTTTCTTACAAGGGGAGGAGAAGGGCAGGTGCTGATCTCTTCTCTTTGGTGACCAATGACAGAACTCAAGGGAATGGCATGAAAATGTGCCAGGGGAGGTTTAGGTTGGACTTTAGGAAAAGGTTCTTCACCCAGAGGGTGGTGGAGCACTGGAACAGGCTCCCCAGGGAGGTGGTCATGGCTCCAAGCTTGTCAGTATTCAATAAGAGACTGGACAATGCCCTCAGACACATGGTGTGAACTGTGGGGTTGTCATATGCAGGGACAGGAGTTGGACTCAATGGTCCTTGTGGGTCCCTTCTAACTCAGGACACTCTATGATTCTGGAGTTCTCCGTCTTCTGCCTAATAATTTTAAGATTAGGCCCTTACTGACTGTGTGACACTAAAATCGGTATCTATTGTACCAGGATTGAGAGTGAAAACTAAACATCCCATTGGTGTCTATATATAAACAGCCTTGGGAGAGTTCTCATTTTTATTCAGAGCTTGATCTGTATAGAGCTGGTGGTGAGACAAGTAGAAAGCTGGGGAAAGCAATTACATATTTTTGAACCTCCTGCAGAGGTAGTTCTGTTGCTGTTTAATTGACCTAATAGCAAAGAGTTCTCAGCAGATTTTCACCAGCTTTTAATTAAATAGCAGCAATGGCTAAGAAGGCATTTATGTATATGTATCCAGGGATTAGCAGACATTTTTTTAAATTTGGATACAAATTCTACAATTTTTATTATGCAGTATGCTCAGGGCTGCATCTTTAAAATAGTCAAAAGTTTACTATAAATGAGAACAGGTCAAGGGACAAACTCTATAATACTGAGTTAAGATGTTTTCCAAAACTCATAATTTTCTTTCCTTCTCTGAGAATAAATTATTAGAAGTTAGAAATGTTTTTGTGTGAAGAGGGAAATATATCCTTATTGTTAGATATTAGATGGTTTTCTCACATAAGATGATGTTTTGTGAAATGGATAATGGTGTTATTTGCCACTATATTAATTTTTTTTATATATATGTCTTATATTTTAAAAGCTTGTTAAAATTGCTTAAGCATGACACAAATTAATGTCCTTAAGAAGTAATTTATATCTGTTTGGCAGATCTTTTAGATAGAATACTTTGCAATATCAGATCAAATATAAATATTCTGAAGTTTTCACAGCCCTTTTACCCTGCTTACCTTTCACCATTTTATAACCACTGTTCTTTGATCAGGAACAATCTCTAAAATACCAGTTTTCAAGTGATCTTGCTGATATGAGTATGTGGTAATCTGTACATTTCTTCAGTTAAATGAAAAATATATTTGACTACTAGTATCATTTTTGCATTTGTCAATGCAAAATTAAGGTGCTCTGTGTGAAAAATAAATGCTTAGAATATCAAGATCCTTAATTCAGTTTAATCCTCTAGTAAACAGGACAATATGTCATTTATTAAAGTATATTCTTCTGTGTTTTCTAACATGACTCTTTTTTTCATACAAGTCTAGTTAAAATAAATGGAACTGTTGCTTGGAACAGTTTTAAAGAATGACTCTCCCTTTCAAGTTCAGTAAGTCACAGTAAATACATTGTCCTTTTGCCTTCAATCTATCTGGAAGCATGTTTGAGGTACAGGTCACCAAGATTGTATTTGTACTGCCTGACTTTTCTGAAAGTGACCACATTTCTTGGTGCTGGTTTCAATGCATACGAAAGTCAGTTTGCTTTGTGATATGTTCCTATATACTTGTTTTGATTTTGGGTTAAAAAAAAGTTCATGCAGGTTGTTATATCAGTATTTAACGTAAGATGTCCAGATTGGCATCACTTTTACCACAACAATATTTTGGTGCATCTGTCAACAATAATCACAACAATAGTGCTATTGAAAATACTTCTTAACCAATTATTTATGTTAATATGCTTGATAGAAATAAAAAGTAGGTTATTTATGATTGTATTGAATGAAATGGCTTTCCTGTGTTCATCAAAGCAGTATGTCTACTCAGAAGTTGCAACTAGTAAAGAGTTTCTCAAGCCTTTAATTTAAACTTCTATCTTGATTTAGTCAAAATATTTAAAAATTGGCAGTGTAAGATGTGGAACTGATGTAAAATAATCTAAATTCTGTAACAGATCAGCACATTAACAAATGGGCAGCATATCTAAACTAGTGTTAGGAAAGCTATTAACCTGTATAAGACTTCTGTCCTATGATCATAGCTGGCATTGGAATAACCTTCTGTGTAACAACTGTTTCTACCTTGAAGGGAAACCTTATGCAATATTTAGTACCGTGTTTTATTGTGGGAAGGAAATGGGAAAATGGTCACGACAGAAGGGTTATTCAGATGATGCAATTCTTGCAGCATTCATGCTGTAAAAGTTTGGATAGTACCATTGTGTTGCAAGTACTCTAGTTTTGGATGAGTAAAGATAGAATGTGTTCCCAGCAACTAAACTGGAGTTTAGACAAGTAACGAGGCAGCAAGTAGTCTGTCATGATAAAATCCAATAAGAAAAAAGAAAAAGTGCTAGATTTTAATTGTGGCTTGTAACAACAGAAATCCAATTTTAATTGACCAATACCACTTTCAAGTAACAAACACTTCTCTCCCCACTCACCTTTTCCTAAGTGTAGATGGACTCCTAGACGCAATTTAGTTTCATTTGAAAGAACTGTTTTGTACAGAACTCCTATTTTTTTATGTCAGAAGTTAGCAAGACCTCAAGTATGTGAAATTATGAAGTGTCTGAAAATAGAATGATAATGTAATACAGAAAAACACACTTTTTTGTTGTATTTACCCGGCGAGGGAAGACGCTGACACTTAATATAAGTATCAACAGGCTTCACTTTATTGTTCTTAACTTCTGATTTTATACAGGAGTAACATTACTTATGCATTTCTTCTTACTTCTATTGGCTACAATTCATACATCTGTCATTCTCTAATTGGCTACAACTAATGAGGTTATACATATTGAAAAAGCAGAGCTCATGATAGGCTATTAAAGGTTATCTGGGTTGACCCTTAGCTTGGCTTTAGTTCTGCATTCCTTGCCCAGATGTTTCCTGTCTTTACTCCCTGCTATCTAATCACAATTGTAAATTAGCTAAAACAATTGAGTTCTTTGTCCACTCATGTTACCTGCTAACTGCAGCTAGTTTACATGCCCCTTGCATTCCAACCATTCCCCCACACTTTTTAAAGACAGAAAACCAGAATGACACAAGGGAAAACCTGCTCATGTTATTCTGTTACTACTAGAACAAGAGCCATTTTCTTAAAACCAGCTTGAGTGCCAGGTAAGAATCTAGTTTTTCTGTCTTCCTCATCTTTACTGGTTGTGTAGATGTTAAAAGGTAAGAGCCTCCTCTAATAAAATAATTTTGATTGGAAGGTACCTCTGTGGATCATCTAGTCCAGCTGTTTGCTCAAAGGTGTTCAAGTTGATTAGGACTTTATCAAAGCAAATTTTTAATGTCTCCATGGTTAGAGATTCCCCAACCTTTTCCAGTGTTTGACCATCTGTATAATTTTTTTTCCCCTCCCCCTCAGGAACAGTCAAGGTAGATTTTATCCTTCTCTTCAGTAAAAGCTGATTTAGCTGAGTTCTTAATTAGAATTTAACACTGACTTTAATAAAATGAGACTTAGCCCAGCAGTGCACCTTCTCAGAGCTCCTGACAGCATAACTTTGCTTAAGTATAGCACTGTTATGAGAACTCTACAATACCCACACCGTAAACAAGAAAAGATTAAGCCTGAAGTAGTCATAGAGATTTTTTTCTCTCTAGATTCTGTTCTCTGAACAGAGTTGTGCAGGCCTTCTTCCTGTAGCTAAAAAATCACTTAAGAATGTCTTACAAGTTTTCAACAATTTTGAGAGAGTGGGGAAGGGAGAAGAAAGAACTCCACCATATTTTCCCTATTGCACAACACAGTCTTTCACTCCTTTAGATGAATGATTCTGTGAATCTTTCCTCTTCCCTTCTCATACATAATCTATAATACAAGGGTGAAGGTGTTCCTTTTGCTGAAGTAAAATTTCAGCATTTGAGAAATGCCTTGTGAATTACTATGCAAGTATCAAAATATTTTCTATCCTACAGAGTCTTGCAGAGTTACAGACCTGGTGCATTTTTCCATTGGAGAGCTCTTGCCTCTCTGCATAGTGTTGTTAGTAAGCTCTAATGCTGTCATTTCAATGCAGCAGATAAGGTTTCTCTTATCCCTGTGAACAATGTCAAGAGAAGGAACATGCATTCGAGTGTGTCAATGTAAATGAAACAGCATACTTCAGACAGTCCTTCATGGGCTAATTCTCCTATAATCTCTGGTTCAGAGACATACTTTTTTATTGTGGTTATTCTTTTTTTTTATGGTGGTTATTTTTTGAACATAAGGAACGTTCGATACTTTGTAGGTTTTTTTTTAAATCTGCAAGGCAACAGTTATTTGCTACTTGATATTTTGATCAATATAAAATGCTTTTTTGTATGTTTTCATTGAAACAAAAATTATTCTGACTTTTTTTTTTGTCTAGTTCTGGTGCCAAGGTTAATTCCTTTCTTTGGCTAACCTTTCATGTTTACTGACTGTTCTGGAAGGAAGAAACAATAAAAAAAGACATAAGGACTAAATTAAAAGGTAAACTGAAATGTTTTATTATACATGCAGATTGTAGTTCTGAGCCTCTAAAAGGCAGTAGGATAGTACTATATATCCCAACTTTTAGATATCAAATATTTCTTCAGAGTTCCTAGGCATTAAATGGTAGGACATCTATGGGTTTTTTTTGTTTGTTTTCTGTTCTTTGAATCATTTGTAATCATTTCCTTTTTAAATTATTTATTTATATGTGTTGACACTCAGACCTCGTAGATAATCTAGTGAGTGACAGCTTCATATACCTGTTTTCATTGTTTTCCTTACAAATTCTCTTCAAGCGTTATGGACATTCCAAGGTTAGTGATGATACCACTACTGTTCATTGTACCTTTCACATTGAGATTTGGAAGTGTCCTGTTTTGGTTTGCTTTTTTCCCCATTGCATAGCACCATACTTACATAAGAATTCAACGGAGTCTGAACCCAAGGAGCTGAGAAACCAGTTTTGTCTTCATATAGTATGCTCAGATAGGCAAAACCTATTCCTATGCTAAAATTAAAAGAGGATAAACTAGTACTTGGTAAGGTTGTATGCGAGAATGAGAAGCAGAATGTGAGAGTACACGCTCTGGTAAAGGCAAGGGTTGACTACTGGGTTAAACAGATTTTGATGTTTGTTTGTTTGTTTTAGGTTTTTTGTTTGTTTGTTTTCCAAGTCAGTGGTAAATTTACCACTGATTTTTTAGAACAGTAGACCTATTCAAAGCACTTCTGAAAATCATATCCAAGGAACATGTATGCATTTATTTTTCTTTTGGCACAGTAATGCTTCAATAGCAGAAACAAGATTTGGTCTAGCTTTATAATAAACAATGATAATCTTTAAATAAATTAAGGACCTTGTCTCCTGAACTTTTACATTTCTCAGATCAAATTATACAGTTTATCTAATGTTCATTGATTGGTATTGTACTTCTGTTGTAATTATAAGATAACTTGAATGTATGTATATACTTCCATCTTCTCAATACTCTTCATTGCAATATATCTTGAAAATATAAAAGCTGTTCCAAAATTTTTTGAAGACCATACTCACTGAATCTGTAATGCTTATCTTATCCGGAATGCCATCCCACATGTGTTATTAACATTAATGCTTTCTACTGTTCTTTTATGTCCAAAGGACAAATTTAAACTAAACTATTGGGATTCTCTAGAATATACTCTAATATGTAAACTGTAGTCCTATAGTTTAGGATCCTAGTGAAAAGTTTATTTTATGTAATAATTTTTGTATTAGTTCAATTAGATTTTGCTCACAAGAATGGCTTACATTCCTGTTACATTATCAGTGCTTATGTGGAGAAGCAGACATTGCTAAGTCAATTGTCTTGCTGTGGCTATGTAAGTGATAAGCTATATTTTTAAAATAGTCACCAAAAATGTTGGAAAGGGAAGTACAATCTTCCAGCTCCTCCATCCATCTTCCTTGGAAGATGAGTAGGAGAGAATTTAACTCTATGACCACATTGTTGAGAAACAAGTTCACAAAATGAGCAGGATTTCCAGAAGCTTTAGAACAAGGAATTATTTTCATTTTGCAGTACCCCTTAGATAAGCACGCTCCTGTCTGCCACTTGAAAAGCCATTGTAGAACTGCCACATGTATCAGTTAGAAAAGTTGGTCTAGAACCCTTCTTAGGAGAGTTTACTTCTGTGTAACACAACTGAGATTGATCTGTTCTTTAAATGTTTTAAAGGCATCTTGCATTAAGCCAATATGGTGCTCCAAAATGGGGTGAGGAGCAGATTTCAAGTACATTTCATTTGCTTATTATTTAGTGCTTACAGCATTAAACTTTCACACTTATTAGAAATAGACTGTAGTTCTTTTTTATGTGTTTGTACTGCAAAGAGGAGGTGTTTTTTACTGTTCCCCTTAAAAGTCTATCATTAATATCTATATGAAAGCTGTTAAAGTCTGGAGCACTTTAACCTTAGATACAATACAAATTAAAAAGAGTTATTTACTGAAGTTCTTGCAAATCTAGGTTTTGAGCAATAAACAAAACCATGAAGTAACCTCCTTCGTCTTCACAGGTCCTGAGGTCACTTACCATAGTACAGTGCTCTATGTGAAGACAACATTATCATTTAAAAGAGGGAGGTTGCCTGCATTTACCAGCCCTTCATACTTCTTATATATATGAGTCAAAGGAATAAAAAAATAATTTGGTCTATAATTTTTTTATAATCACTCTTCTAGAAAACATTCCAAACAAAAAAATGTTCATGTGCCTTTTGCACATCCGTAATTCTGTAGTTCATATTAATCAGACTGAGTAATCTCTATCAAATAAAAGAAGAAATTGTTGTATTGTCTTCTCTGTGGCTGAATACCAGGATCATAGAACTAAATTGTTTTTTAAATTGTTGTTTTATTTGCTTATAGACAGAGAGCAATTCAGTTAATGGTATAATGGCTGAATAAACTCCATCTGATCTTGTCCACTGCTGTCATTTAAGATATTGTTAAATACTGGAAGTGGGGAAAAAAAGACACATTGTCTTTAGAACACAAGTAGGTGTACTACCATTAAAATACTTCTTGTGTAAGACCGGAACTTTAATATTGAACTCTGGAAATGTGCAGAAATATTTGGGCGTAGTGGCACTCCCAGCCCTTTTTTGTGGCACTGTAAAGAACTGGAGAGAGCTTTGTCAATGGTAGCTACTTCACTTTCTGAATGTACATTTAACTAGATGTATGCTACAATAAGTGGAAATAATGCAAGCATTGGATCAGCCGCACGGTTTAAGAATGCATTTTAATAATCGATTAAGAACAAAATTGAATTAAATTCATGCTGCTAGACATTTAATATCCCAATAATTGATCACTTGCATTATTATTAATTACTTCTGGAAAATGCAGAACCACAAGGACATGATGTGAATGTATATGCAACTTTAGGTAGTGGCCACAGTGGGACCATAGTGTGTTTGCTGCTATGGTCTTTGCACTGTATCCTTCTCATCTTTTAGAAGCACTATGTTAAATTCAGGCCTACAAATATTTTTAAAACCTTGAGTAACTGGAAAACTAAAAACAGTACACAGACTTTTAATTTGTATTTTTTCTGGCTTTTTTCTGCTGTTTGATTTCCTTTTCCCTAACCCTACTAAAATATTGGAAAGCTTCATTCACTGAAGAAGAAACAATTGAAACCCCTCCAAACAAAGCTTTTTAAAGATGAGGAAAAAATTTCTGGAAGAAACCGATTAGACAGACACTGTTACTCAGAGGATTATTTTCTGTATAAGTACAAAATTGTGTAAACTGAAGGACATACCTTCCAAAAAGAATAGCAGATATAGCATGGGGTAGAATGAGTTGTGAAAATAGATAACATGACTGAAATAGTATATGCACAACAGCAGGGAAAACAAAAATCACCACCAAATCACCAGAAGGAACTGCCAACAGAATCCTGCGTTTTACTGATATAGGTGACCAGTGCATGTGACTGCTGATATATTTAACGTCTTTAAAATGAACCCTCTTTTCCGTGGAATTTATTGCCTTTGAGAGTTAAAGGATAATGTAAGGTCAGCTTATTAACATAAATATACTGGCAAGTTAACAATTTCAGTCCAAATGCATAATACTGGCTTGAGTTTTTTTTCATTCTCCTTTGCCCTTTGCAAGTAACTTTTGTAGTGCATGAATACACACCACTAGGAGGGCCCTTGTATATTGTTTGGTTATGGGCACGTGCATTTTATCAAAATCTTTAAGATTTTGCTCCTGAACTTGTTGTACAGTGCTGTTATACCACCTTTTATATTCAAATGAAACTTATTTTAATTGTTGGGTGGATTGCAGGTGCCATACTTTGAACATTGATTTTTGACTTTATTTTTAATAAACAGATCACATTAATGAATCATATTCAGTCTGTATTTATATAGTGGATTTTTTTTTTTTTAAATAGCTGAGTTCTTTTCAGATAGTGGGAACATAATTTGTTGAAATTGTTCTGACTTCTGAAGTGTATATCTTTCATTTTTTCCCATGTAATGTAGTAGTATATTTTTCCTCGCTTCCTTTCTGGCATTAGGTGAATTCATTAGTACCTATTTTTGCACTCAGGTCATCAACTTGAGACTTAATAAATTAGTCTCAACATCTAGAGTTCCTCTATGTGTTTTTAAACAGACTGTTCTGTTTCCCGTTGAGCCAGTTACTCAACCTCCTTGTAGTGTTTGTTCCAAACCCATTTTTCTTCAGCTTTACGTGTAACAGAATTAATTGCCAAAGTCCAGATAAAGAGTAGCACATTTTCTTTGCCAAGAGGATTAATTGCCATAGGAAAGAGATTGTGCCTGATGAATCTAGTTTCTATGTCTTTGGACTAAGTGTGCTGTATTTCATCTTATTTTTTATGTTCCTTCATATATTTGTTTTTCATCTCAAAATTTATTCAGAAGCATTTCTTGTCATTGAAATTTAACTTCCTTCCAGAGTGTGTTTAGTTTCTATGTATGCTGTTCTATAGCTTCAGACTAACATGCTCAGACTTGGCTAGAGTACATACATAAAAAATTAAAATTGCTACTAGGCTTTAAGATGTGTTCTAGTTTTGGAATTCTGCTTTTTATGTGGTATAGCTGCGTTCTGTCAGCTGTGGACCCTTGTATCCTTTTTATTCATGAGATAAGCATTACTGAAAACAGAACTCAGAAATTGGGTGATTACCACCCTTTACTGTGTATCAACTTCTTTGCTTGTTCTCTGTTTTAATGAACTACCTGTTTTCACTTCATTTGTGGGGCCACCTCAGCTTTACCTCCTGACAACTTTTCATTTTATTGCTAATCTTCTTGACCTTTTAAGAGGTAAATGTATCTGCTAATTAGTTGCTTTTCATTCTTTCTAAGCTCTGGTTGTTCGTTGTATTCCATTTGGGATTATTAATCAGTTAGGTCTGGAATCCTTCCCTGAAAGGTCACAAAATCATTTATTTATTTGTAAGGTGTGGCATACACATTCAAAGCAGCTTAAGAAGCTTAAACTAGTAGTCTGAGTCATTCAATTCACCAAATTTTTCTAGAGTAGAGGACTTCCCTCATTTTTTACTTCAGTTGAATTCTTTTGAAATGTAGAAATCTTTAAAAGTTTTAAATGTGTGAATATTAATATTTCAGTTTAATTTACTGAATCAACTCAGGTCATTTTATCTGAAATTATTTTATACTTCCTGTGTCTTTACAGTGACCTCCTTTCTATGAAAAATGCACTTAAAATGTTATTGCTTCTTGTTGAAATTTTTTTTTTTCCTTTTGATAATCTGCCAGGTGTCACATACCAATCAGGGAGGTTTATTGATAGTAGTATCTGTTTCAGTTCTGTCTAGAAAATTAGTCTTCAGTCTACCATGAGGAGTTCTTTTTCTGAATGCTTTTCAGTTCTTTTACTTTGTAATATCCTTCTCTGTGAGCAGAGAAATACTCCGTGAGTTACCTCTTGACCTTGTTCTCCTTCAAAGTCTGAAATGTTCCATTGAGGCTCAGCTTATCTTTTCATTTGCATTTTTCTAATGAGTTCACCCACATTAGTGCTTAGTTCAAATAAGGCGTGGTTTTTTGAAGCCCAGGCCACTTCCATTCCCACCTCCTATACTTTGGTTCTCATTACACGGGACACACAGACTGTGATCCTTTTGGATGAAATGAAGCCAGAATGTGAACTCCAGGAGTTCAGACGGTACATTCCCAGCTGCTGCTGCTTTATTCAGAAGTCTATAGGACCAAAGAGGAACTAATGTGAGGTAGAATCACTTGAGGTGCGCATAGTGTGGATGTTGGGTTTGGAAAATTAATATGCTAGTCACTAATATAAACATAGCCTTTGAGTCCTTAGCAGCTCAACATAAGCATCTTTCCATCAGTAATGATGGTATTCTTCCACTCAAATTTCACAAAAATTTTAATGTAGTCTTCAACTTTGTTTCTTGACTTACTTTAGGTCTTGTAGAGATAAGGTTGGTACAGTTTGGGGTTTTTTTTATTATCAAATCAAGATTTTTCTCAACTGAGAAATATAAAAGTAACTTAATACCTAAATGCCATTAATGTGTGATAATAAGAATTTTAAAATATATAGTGTCCTTTGTAAAAACATCGCGATGATTTTCTGTCATATTTTTAAGTATCACAGTGGATGAATCCTGGCCCCTTTTGTCCTGTATTAATTTTTCATATGCTATGAGGATAATGTCCATTTTTAATATGCCATGAGTATAATTTTGCTATATTTAACAGACCATACTATAGAAATATTTTTATATACTCTTATTTAAGGCTTTACAACACCATATTCAGTCCTTTAATATTTTTATAATCCTCTACAATTCTTTTGAAATTTTAGTAAAAATACATATTCAAGTTGATAGTTAGAACCTAGACATAAACAATTAAAAAAGCTCTGTCTTTTAACAGAAATAACAAATACCTTTGTGCGTATAGATATATTTCCTAATTGCAGTGCTTCATTTTTTCATAGTAAAGGTCAGTTCTATTATTTCTGATGATTTTATTTTAATTTGCCAAGCTAAAAAAAGGGAGTAGAATACTTTCAAACATACAGAAGTTGCATTTTAATATCTAGGCCCAAATAGTGCATTTCTCAACAGAAATTTTGCCAGAAAAAGGTTGCTGGTTGGTATTAAAAATACCAGTTTCAAGGGAAAAAAAAAGACTAACCTTCAAACTTTTTCTGACTTTGTCTCTTATCAGTCATGCAAGTGTCAGAGTCATAATGTGAATACTCAAGAAGGCTTTGAATTGTCAATAGAGGAAGCTTCCTCTTTGAGGTTATATTCGCTGGAACAGAAGAGATAACACCATTATCAGTGTTTTTATAGTGTAGCCAATTTCTCATTGCATGTACTGAAATGCAGTTTTTAATACAGTTTAGATATTAGTATAATGATAAATATGTCAGACTTTTAAACTAAATTCTGAATGTTTCTGTCAGTCCTGATACAGCATGATATTCCACTCTGGTCTCATTCAGAGAGTTTTATAAGTATTTTCTGGGAAAAAAGTAATTCTCAAACATATTTCTAACTTCCTTTTTAAGAAATTGGCATTAAATATGCATTTCTTTCTGAGCTGTGTGTTGATTTGTCAGCTAGTTGGAAATTCAAAGTTTAGCAGTGGAATGTAAACTTACAGAATAAAAGCTACCACACTGTATAATATGCAAATACCATTACAATCTATTTATGATCACCATAGTATGAATTTTAATGCTTTTTTTTTTTCCTTTTGATAAGGCGCTCAAGCCCTCTATTTTAGCTGCTGACTGTGTGAATTGAACTGCTGTTCATGGGCTTGTTACTTTTATTTCTTATATACTGTAATTTTTTTCTGTGGGCTACTTAATGTGCAAAATCTCAATGCATTCAAAAGTATTGTGCAGATTTTGCATGATAATAGAATTGCACTACACTATTACATGTGGCCCACTTCAAATTTGTTAATATTTACACTGAAATTGATCAGGGGCTTAACTACTGCTAGTGGACTGTAGAGAGCTGTAAAGAATTTCTTTTCATTTCCATTGACTTGTAGGTCACTGTTAGCACAGGTCAATTAACTCAATTATTCAAGATCATTTCTACAAGAAATACGTGTTATCTCCACTGTCAGATTTAGGTAGTCTTATGAATCATTACTGCATTTAGATATTCTGAAGTAATGTTTGTGTTTTACTCAAGTGAAATTCTCATCCCTGATCTTCTAATTTACAGGTTAGCAAATAAAGATTGACAAGTGTGTCAGGGCTTAGAGTTTCACCAACAATCTCAAATATTTCCAGTGTATGAAAATAGCTCTTAATATGTCATCATGACAGTTAAAATCCAGAAATCATCCAATATACTGTCTGGAGAATTCTGGGTAGGCAAAATTGTGGCTCTGCTGAAAGTTAGACCTTTTTTTGGAACTAATTATTAGTGAATATAGATTTTCATTTGGTGTTAACGATAGCCTATATCTTACAAAGTTGTCTGTGTTTCCCTGTTAGCATCAGTGAAGAAACTGATAACAAACACATTGTTTTTGACAATAAGACTCCAAATGAATTCATACAATAGCCTTTAGATCAACTTTGGATTTAGTGCTGAGAACTCTGCCAGTGGAAAACTTCTGTGTCAGAGTATTACTGATTTTAGCAAGCTGCATAACTGGTAGTTTATGTTTTATAATATACATGAAGGATTAGGCTATAATATTTGTCTTATGTAACAAGGACTAAATTTTGTCTTATTTCCACTTTGATTTTCTTAGTTGCCTTGTTTATTTCCCTGCCAATCTACCTGTCTTCTGGAAAGCGAAAATGCTTGAAGCACTGGTTAAGTGCATTCTTTCTCAGTCTTCCTGTTGCTGAACTTCTAGATATTTTTAAAATATGGAAACAGTCAACATTCAGATATATGCAACTGATACATATATATGCAACTGTTTACCACATATAGGAATGTATTATTGAAGCAAAAAAAAAAAAACCTCATTACTGAAGTACATTTTTATAAAAACAATGCATGACAATAGAAGGAAGTCTTGCCTTGTAACTACTCAAGTTCCATGAAGGAATGAGAGAGCTACTGCTGACAGTCCACTTGAACTGTCAAAGTTTTGTCATCAAATAGATTTGAAGAAGTTGCAGAATGAGATCTAATAAGTTCTTCTCATGAATGAATAAGGAATGGATAGATATAAATTATCACTTTTCAAGGTGGAAGGAAATCAGTGTTTCACATGAGGGTTTATGTTATGATCTTTGCTATTTACTGTTTGTCCTTTTCCAAGACCTTAGCAGTTTGCTGTTGTCCTTAAGTTTGGAATGACAGAGACAGGCCAGCTGTGAAGAAGTGTAGGGGGACTTCTGTGCAGAAGAACTATGCAAGATTGTTATCTGCCATTTTATCGTTTTGTTACAAATAACTGTAAAGTGATGTGGATGAAAAAGCAGATCATACATTTTCCCTAAGCAAGTAAAATGCTTGTAAAATGATTGATGCTCAGCAGACTGTTTCTATTCAGGAGTAAGGTCTTTTGGTTAGAATAACATAATCAAAACAACCTCTAAATGCTCAGTGGACAAAGGAGCGAACAATGTTTAGAATTATTAGGAAGGAAAAACACTTTCAATGCTATAAATTCTGTGTGTTATGCACAGCTTGAATACAGTCTGGAAAAAGCTCAGGAGATGACAGAGGATGAGCTAAAGTATGGAAGTGCATTTGTAGAAGGAATTTTGACAGGCTAATTTGAGTGAGGTGCATTGAATAATGACTGACATGGAGACAAGCGTGAAGGGAGTAATTTTCGATTTATTTGAATTAAATTTGAAAGTGACATTTTCAAATAAAATGTTTCTACACGTTGCAAAGACAGCTGTGGAGCTGTTTCCTGCAGGCTATCACATATATTAGAATTTTACCACTTTCAAAAAGTTACTGTATGAATTTATAGCTACTAAAACCCCTTTGAGGTGGTAGCTTCAAGATAGTCTACGTGAAAACCAGGAGTATCTCATGCAGAGATTTAAGAGGACGATTCTAGATCATAACATCAACATAAACATTAAACAGTAGTGTTATTCATAGCATCTGTCTTTGAGTATGTGAAAGGAAGGCTCTCAAGTGCACAGTCGTTCTTCCTTTGTCCACAACATTTAATAAAAATAATAGGATAAAATTTGACTGCAAATGATTCAAGTGTGTGTGCTTCAAGAGATGTAGAAATACTAGAAGCAGTCACAAGAATGAAGATTTTAGCTGGTCATTAAAAGGAAACTAGTAGGTTTTTATTGTTACATTGCAAGATTGAAGAATTTTCTGTGTGGTCAGGCTAGAGCCATCTTTGTGTCACACTGGGATACCCTCGTCATTCACATGGTGCACATACTAATTTGCATCCTTTGGAGCTAGCCAGATTTAAAGAGGATGGAAAAATGAGATGTGTACTGGTAGGGAGCAATACGTAGTCATGCTAATACAAGCAGTTGCAATGCAAGCCAGCTGTTCAGATTAGCTTTCGAGAGAATATGGATCACTGGAGAGAGATACTTAAAAACAGAAAAGATGTTCACTAGTAGGGGGCTATTAAACTGTTTAAGCAGAGAGATAAAAAATGTACTGCCTAGTGTTGAAAATAACTTATGTTTTGGAGTAATTTATAAAGGCAGATGCTGCATTCCCTATTACTTGAAGCTGTTTTAGGACATGTAAAAGATGCTTGGATTGAACTGGGAGAAACTTACCTCCTCCTAGCAGAAGTTGGGAGATAGTAACAGTCCTCTAAGTACTACCTTCACTGTGGGTTTTCCTCTTGATGTGTGATCAAATCCTCTTCCCTTTGTAATCTTTGAGAAGACCGAGCACATACATACGTTACATACAGTAGCTTCTAGCCATCACAGTTCCCTGTTGAGATAGACATTGCAGTAAAAGTCAGTGCTTTGTGTGTTAGTTGCCTTTTAGAAGAAGCGAGGAGTAGTTCCCTCATGAGGGAGAAAAATCTGTATATTCTTGTAAGGGGCAGAGCAAAGAACTCACCCCAGAGAAACTTCAAATGCTACAAATGGGATACTGGGCTGGATGTGGAGCATTACTGTGAGGATGTCATGAAGTGTCTCCTAGATATTTTTTCTCATTCAAGCACTTAGTCATATTTTGGTTTTCTAAATAATTCTCTCTCCATGTCAGTTTAGAAGGATCTTTGGAGGGAGGCATTTCTAACCTCCAAAAATATGTATGGTGGTTTACCTGCTGGATCTCTTGTCTGAGGTTTGTTTGCAGAACCCTTTCTTTTATATTGAAATTTTTTTTTCTATCAGCCAGTTTAGTCTTCTGCAGCTAAATTAAATGTTTTGTAGAAATAAATACATTAGATTGAAATTCTTTAATATGAAGGGTTTACTTCATAGCTTGTTCTATGCAATTTTGTGGCTTATTGTATACTATATATCTTTCTAAATATTGATGTTCTGAAATTCTGTCACCAATAAACCATCAGAATGAAATATTGGTTCTCTTGAAATCAATAGAAAAATGCTTATTGACTTATTTTGAATCAGCATTTCACACAAATTATTTTAGGTACAGAGAAGAAACCTCTCTGCTCTTCTAAGAATATCATGGGACTGAAAATCTGCTTAGGTCAAAGTCACCATGAGCTTCATACCATATATAAACTAAAGAAATAGGTATATGGCAAAAACTTTTTTTTTTTTTTAATAAAGATACTTTGAGAAATCACCTGTTGTGTTAAAAGAATTGCCTAATTAGTCTGTAAGAACTGAAAAAAATCTTGAAAGTCCAGAAGGATGAAAGGCAACAAAATTAATTATGAAGCAAACAGTTGGTCCTCTAACACAGGGAACAAGCCTTTGTACTAAAGTGGTGGTATGTGTGGAGAAACAGTCTTCAGATTACATGTTCATGTTGTTAAATTAAAGACAAACCTGCCTATATTGATGAGTTTTGAAAACTGACAAAACCACTGAGATTTCTTGGAATTGTTGACTGGAGTTTTGCTGTAATTAATTTAGAGAAAATAAGGAAGACCACACTAGAACTTGTTTGTCTCAGTCAGTAATAAATTAGTGAATTAATTAAATTCAGAGAAATTCAGCAGGTTGAGGCAGCATTTTGCCTGTGAGACCCTGATTAAGGCTCAGCTAGTGAATAAGTTTCACTCCAGCACACATCTAAAATGCAAACTTGGAGCTTTTGCTTAGTTTCAGTGGGCTGCAAGTACTCTGGAAGTATTGAGAAAATACTATGTGTGTTGTAAAAGTCTTAAATTTTAATGGGATTTCACATGCTGTTTTGAAATGCGGTTGTGACAGAAGTATCAATTAAAAATATCTGTAAAATGCTATGTATTTACATACATTGTCCAAGTTTATGTACAATTGGATTAAACTTAAGTCAGTCAGTGATTAAGCAAACAATTCTTTGCTGTCTCATATGTGAAGGTTGTGTTTTGCACCCTTACTTTATGCTAACTTTGTAAGCCCTGACATCACACGCTTTCCTGACACTTTACTACAAAGCCATGTCTTGGGCTCACCGTATATGCAACAGGTGTTCCCATGCTAGATGTTTGTATTTGTTATTAATTTTCAGTTAACTGTTACGGGTGCCACAACAGAAGTTTTTGGCTTGGAACAAATGTTTGGGCGAAAATACACTTCTAACAGAAATAATGAACTATAGCAGTTCAACAGTAATGTAGATATTTTAAAAGTCTAGAAGTTTGGATCTCACCAGATTCCAGGAAAAGAGGAAAATAATGTTTAATGACCTCAAAGTTGCTGAAGTTTATGTTCTCAAAGCATTCAGTCATCTGGTACTGTGATGCATTTAGGTATCTGAATGCTAATTTTGTAACTACTCAAGCCACCTAAAAAAAAAAAAAAAAGACACAATGGTTCATAACTAGAACATTTTAAAAATCTGCTCGAACGCAAATCTGACAGTGCTTCCAGATCTTTGATCAGTTTGTCAGGGTCTTCTTGTACATTAATTTTAATTTGAACAATTTTTTTACTGTTAGTTGACTAGACAATATATGGCCCTTAACTTGTTCAGTTTTTCCTCTTCATCTTCTGTCTTCAAATCTCACTCTTTTTTTCACTTTGCTGACTTCTGTTATTTGAAGAGTATGACTAAGTTTATTCTCTCTGAGCTGCAAACTCTGCAATTTCACAATTCAATAGTTGTAATATTGTTTTAACTTCCCTGCATGCTGTAGTACAAGTGTCAAAGTCTCACATGAACAAACACTTATTATGTCTTAAGAGAATTTTTCTGGGTTTCTTTGTCCCATGGACAAGGGCATTCAATGTTCTATTGATTTTTTCCTATGCCAGATATTAATTTTTATCACTTCTTTAGTAAAGCTAGTATTTTAATTATTTCTATATAAGCTTGAATGTAATGGTAATTCTGAATGTCTCTAAGACTTGTGTTGTGTTTGACAGTCCTGGAAATTTTTGGTTCTGGACTATTTGGGTGGTTTTTCTGGAGGCAGCTGACAGAAGGAGCTTGAAATGCAACTTGTCTTGCTGACAGCAATATTTGATTTGTATTCTTTGCAGACTGGAATACTTGCTTAAGGATAGCTTAGCAAACAGGTCTGAGGTTTTGTGTCGTAACATAAAATTTTTAGCTACTGGCTTTTATGGTATATTAAGTTAATGCCTGCCATCCTAAACAGAACTTCATAAAATACATCATCACAAATTTGATGGTTGCTGAAGTACAGGATGTTTAATGGCATAGTGCATCCATTGAAAAAAATGTTCTCACTCCGATATTCTAATAATTAGGAAGCATCTGCCAGTGCATTAAACATTGAATTTAAATAAGTGAATCCAACAGCAGCCTTCATAAATCATGGATTCAAAGCATTTGTTATTGTGAAATAAATTCCTATTTGTCAAGTGTGTCTACTTTCAAATTTTATATTCTAAACATGGAGTGATTCTTTTGTTCTCAATTTGTCCTGGTAAAGGCTTTGTTTTGCTCGGTTTCTATGTCATGTCTGCAGTACTTCTTCCAATGTGCCAACTAGTAAGCAAAAATTGTTTTGGGCAACACAGAACAATTTTTTTTAATAACTCAACTGTACAATTCTGAAAAATATAGGCTTATTCTAGAATATTGATATGAAGATTAAAAACAGTACAGCAAAACTTGGATTTTAATTGGTTTTGACCATTTTTTCTATGCATTCAGTTCTGGTTTGAGTTTTTTTGTTCAGTCATGTAAGGCCTGTCCTTTTGCTTAGTCCCCTTCTCCAAAAGACTGCTTCTTTGTAATCCTAAATGCAAATTAGCAGAAACAAAGACCAAATGACAGAGATTGTACTGGGAAGAAGACAACAAGCATATACCTCTTTTCCATTGAGAAAATTTGAGTGTAGATTTGAGTTTTCCATCATAATGGAAATTAGTAAGTTAGCTTGTAGAGGAATGTCAAGAAAAGGGAGATTAAATACAAAAAAAAAGGTTTTGGAAAAAGAAGAATTAAAGAAGGAGTGTAAATAACTTTCTCTAAAGTAATGCATGCCAGCCTGAATTCTGTTTTCTTAAAAATTTGATGAGATTTTCTCTTTATCCCAAGACTAATGTTAATATGTAATGCTTTGCAGTGATAGGATGTGATGAATTTAAAATGTCAGTATTTCGAGCTTTAGATCATTGAAATGATATCTTCTTATAACAATGACAGATAATGAGTTACACCTAAATCTGAACAGAATAATAAAACTCTTGCTGCAGTTAAAATGTTCTTCCTCTTTTTACTCAAATTTTGATACTTTATGTACTTGCATATTTTGGTACATAAAATAGTTTTTAATAAAGAATATTCATTTTTAAGGTTTTAGTCTGGGAAACTGTCACGTAATGGCAAAGCCCCAGAGGATATAAAATCCTAGGACATGCGTGTATATCTGTGACTGTATGTGCTATATGACATGTGGTAAAAAATTGGTTATAAAACTGTGTTGATAAAACTTCAGAGTTTTTGAAACAGTTATATTTTTCACACAGGTATCATTTTCTTTTTCTTACCAGCCGCTGCGCCACCTTGCACCCCCCCTCCCCCCCAAATACAACTAGCTGAAAGCAAATACATTACTACAAATATTACTTCTTGGCCTTTAATGGCAGCTTGTAGCTTCATTTTCTTGTGTTTGTGTTTTGTCAATTAGCTGTCAATCTTTCTTTCAAGAATAATGCGTTTTTTCCTAAAAAGTGTAATTTGAAAGGGGTCCAGAGTACCACCTTTGTACTTAATAAATAAACTTCTAAATTCATTAATCTCTTAGTTTATACAGTGTTCACTAGGATACCTCTTTCTAAAGTAAGTGTAAAGGTTTATAAATTGATATATAGGCTGTGGTTCAGATGGTACTAAAAATTACTTTGGCAAGAAAGACTACCATGGTTTTTCCTATCTGGTGTCTATCTAACTACTCAATCATATAGAACAATTTTTCATGCTCAATTTTGCATGCCTGATCGTGCCTGCTTAGTATGTGTCACCTTCCTAATTAATTAGCATTTAAAAAGCAGCATTGCAAATATGCAAGTATTTCCACTATACTTGACAAGTTTCTCTGCTATTGCAAATCCAAAACATGATTTAACCTACTATGGAACTTGCAGTTTGCAGTCATATGCAAAACCTGTAGATGCAATAACTTAATATGTATCTCCAAATTATGTGTGGCTGTATTAGGGGCAGCATCCAATTTGCTTGGAATAGGTAACTACATCAAACACAGGATTATTTTCACATTCTTCTATTTTTGGTAATGGGATTGTGGCTTTGGGGTAATTTGGGATTTACACCTCCTTTTCCTTCTGCTACAAAGTAAACTTTTTTGTTTGTATTTCTCACAGCTATTTGAATTCAGCAAAGTCTATTTTGGAGTTAGTGTCATAGTAAAGTATCTCTTTCTATACTTCTGCTTCTAGCACTGACGTTCATGTCAAACTACCTTTTTGGCCTCACAGCTTGGAAACCAATTGAAAGAACACTTTGAGATCTCAAAAGAAAAAATATAATATTGTAGGTCCTGATTAAAAAATTAAAAACATCTCTGAATTCATAAATATTACCCAAAGGTATAGGTTATTATGGTGAAGGCTATATCCAAAATGGTTATAATTTCTTTGTCAAAAGAAAATGTGACTACAGACCCAGGAAAGAAAAAAAAAAAAAGAGGAAACTTGAGGGTATAGATATTTCCTGGATATCTTGCAATAATGTGACACTTCACTAGCCTTAGATTCTAAGCCATAACTTAAATAACAGCAACAAAATGAGCTTGGCTGCATGGCTATTTCAGCTCTTCTATCTCGAAGTTGGTGAAGGGTTTGGAGGGGAAGCTGTATGAGGAGCAGCTAAAGTCACTTGCTTAGTTCAGCCTGGAGGAGACTGAGAGGAGACCTCATCGTGGTCTTAAGCTTCTTCACAAGGTGAGGAGGAAGGACAGGTGCCAAACTCTTTAGTGACCAACGACAGAACCCAAGGGAATGGCAGGAAGATGTGCCAGGGGAGGTTTAGGTTGGACATTAGGAAAAGGGTGTGGTGGAGCACTGGAACAGGCTCCCCAGGGAGGCAGACCTGGCTCCAAGCCTGACAGTGTTCAAGAAGCAGTTGGACAATGCCCTCAAACACGTGGTGTGAATGGTGGAGTTGTCTTATGCAGGGACAGGAGTTGGACTCGATGATCCTTGTGGGTCCCTTCCAACTCGGGACATTCTATGATTCTGTGATCTCTATAAGGAAAACTTTCTTTGAGTCTCCTATATGGTAGCTGTCTTTCCTGTGTTATGCCATGACCAGTATTTGTCAGCCGACCAGTGGTGTGCAGAGCATCACACTTCCACACTATTTTGTACAAAAGGATTCAGGAGATGGAGTGGGGAAGAAGAGTTCTCACCCTACAGCTGGGCGTGGGGAAAAGTTACTTAACCGTCTGATTGTTTGGACTTGCGTCATCAGTGCTCTCTGATCCCTGTTTGAAAGTAATTGTAGGCACATGGCAGCATTTAGATGAATATTTACCTTTGCCTATTAGTTTTTTTTTAAAAAAGAGTGGTGGGGGGAAGCTAAATGAGCAATGAGATATATCCCATATTGTACTTAGTGTTGGAATGAGGGCAAAAGTGCAGGGGTATTTTAGAGTTAGAAAACAACAATGTGTTCATGTATTTAGGGAAATGCTGTTCATGAAAAACTTCTCAAAATCTCTTCTGTTTTCTAATTAGAAGAAGTATCATACTTTAGATTCCATGTGTTAGGCAAGCAGTCCGCACTCTAAATCCAGTATCAGCAGCTGAACTCTAATTGCAGCTTTTCTTTCGTTAAAATCGCTGGTTTGATTGTCTGGCTGTGATGAAATATGTAGGAATGTCAGTTTTAAGTTGATTTAAAAGTTGTCGCATTGCTAATAAAAGCATCACAGTTGCAAAAATTTCCTTTCCTTAGGCATCTAAGCCAAGCAGTGTCCTGTAAACTTCCTGAAACTACCAGAATGTTGTTCCAGAGATCCTGGAAATCGTACCTTAATCTCTTTTCAAGTCTCTCACATGTGTGCTGTGTGTCATAATGCCCATTAAGAGGGAAGACATTTGTTGCATGCCAGTCTATGGGATAATTTAGGAATCAAGTACGATAAGGGTAGCAATGTTTTTATTCCTAGTGAGAGGTTAAGTTCTGTTTTTTTTTCTGAAACCCACAAAGTAATGATTCATTGAAGGATTGCTGTATCCTCTGTCTTATTATTTAGTAATTAATAAATGTGGGATGAGTCCTCAAAATAAATTCTTACTCGGTCAGTTGTATCAAAGCCTCTGTATAGCTGAGCAGAGTGTTCACAGTTTCTGGATTTGTGAGATCACCTCTACTAACTAATTCCCTTGATAGCACTTCTAGAGATCCTAAATCATAAAATCATAGAATGTCCTGATTTGGAAGGGACCCCTGGGGGTCATCAAGTCCAGCTATAAAAAATGTCTAGGGAAAACCAAAGCAGCAGCATAAACTAGGATTTATGTACTACAGGGTGTTTCAAAAAGATGGACCCAGCATTTTACAACTACGGAAAACTTTACAAACAGTTTAATGAGTTATCAAGTTTTAGTAACCTTTTTATAAATGTTCTGTGTTCCCTCCACCTGCTGTATGGACTACAAGAGTTTCATTCATGGGTGATTCGTGGTTACAGAGATAATAGTAGTTTCAAACGGGGTCCATCTTTTTGAAACACCCTGTATTTTAAATTATACCAACTCCCTTTTCCAGCCAGCTGGTCTGCAGAAGTAGGCAGCAATTTCTCCACTTTTCCTCTAGGGCTGGGGACCCAGCTCGTGTTCTGTGCTCGGTGCCAGCTGGACTTTGTGGCGGGCAGCCAGCACAGCCCACTGCAGCCAGCCAGGCCTCTGGAAACTGCCTGCTGGCTCGTGACTCTGTTTTGGTTTGGGGCAATGGTGAACGCAGCAGTGAGCTCAGGGAAGATGTAACTCGTATTCATTGAATTAATATATGAGTGAATTAAGGAGTCTGAATGAGATTACCGTATCTGTATTATATAAATTAAAAAAAAAAAAGTCAACATCAGATTTCTTAAATAGGGTAAAATTTATCTATAGCGATTAAAATTTGCCGTCAGAAGTGGCTGATATTTATGTTCATGTTCAGTAAGTGGGAGTCTGAACACCTGCAGTGTTACACCGTGGATGCTGAGACAGGTGTAAAATACACAGTGTTTTATTTGTGGGGTCTAATGCTGATTTTCTAGATTATCCTACTGCTTTTTACAGTGAAGTAGTTGGATTTAAGCTGAACAAAATCACTAAAAGTGTGTAGTCACCACCTTTAGTAATACTGTGTTCTTCACCATTTTGGATGTACTGGTGTGTGCACCTTAGCTGTTTTAGTCCTGGTCTCGTTTACCTGTAACTGAGCTGGATTGGATTTCATGTAGAGACATTGCTTAGAGCATTTGTTTACCGGGAATGTAATAAATTAAATTTTCACCAGAATGGCAATCTGTTGGCTTATATTTGAATTGTAGCTGTTCATAGAGCTAATAACTGTCTAAAAGAGTCAATTTCAAGTGGGTTAGTGTTAAACTAAAATGTTTCTGTTTCATTGTTAAATAAAACAAAGATCCCTGAAAGAACTACTGGCTCAAATACCTGGCTGCACATTTCTTACTGTAGTTATATAAGGTCTTCATTTTTCCAGAAGCACAAATTCATTAATTCAGGATTTCTGTTAGCAGTGAGTTTAGATTTATTTTGTGTTTAACACTACATTAAATTTGGAAGCAGTGAAGCATCATTTGTAGATATGCCCTTTTATAACTGGGTATCTACAATGAAAGAATACCTACAATAAAAGAAATTTGCCTATTAAACACTTGCACATTATCCTAACTGTTGGAAATTAATATGTGATTACAATAGTCAGAGGTTTCTTAGCTGTTTAGTAAATGAATTGCAGTTGAGACTTTTTTTGTTTCTTTAGCTTTTGAGATGTTACTTCCTATATTGCTATATATGAAGCATACATAAATATACATTCATCAGTTTCAGTGTTGTGTAAGTTATTTAAAATAAACTCATAGCCACACTACATCCCCAGTCTAAAAAAAGGTTTAAAATTATTTTGGCAAATCGTGTCTATATGCTAACAGATGTTCTAAGTTGGCAGCCATTCTCATGCATGTGAACAACTTAGGTCCAAAACAGCATCATCTCATGTTTTTCACATCAGTGGTCGTGATAAGGGCTTTTGAGGGCTGGCTGCTGCAGGGAAAATAGGCTACTATACATGTACTATCCCCAGCAGATAACAGTATCTTCTATGATGAAAAGAAAACAGGGAATTACATTAGGTTTCTATTTTCAGATT
Source organism: Pampusana beccarii (assembly GCA_013399365.1). NCBI lineage: Eukaryota > Metazoa > Chordata > Aves > Columbiformes > Columbidae > Pampusana > Pampusana beccarii. Next base: position 244,233 of record VWYH01005939.1, read on the forward strand.
TTCAGACCTGCCTAGGCTAATAACTTCATATGAAGTCCCCTATTGGGTTCCTAAGCAAGTTAAACTCTAATCTGTCTGTATGAGCTGAATAGATTCTACTGTGTAGTAATCGAATCAGCATATTTGGAGAGGATTTCCTCAAGTGAAGCTAGGTGAAGCTATGCTATTCTTTAGAAAACATAATGTTTAAACAAGTCTAAGAGTGTCAAGGGTCTGAAAGCTAGGGTTTTTTTGAGCTGCATAAAATTTTATCCTAATCTTGCTGGGCAAGAAGTGTTACATAGTTAACATGGAAAAAGTACTTGTCTGGAGAAATATCAATATGATCATGAAAGCACACAATAAAACATTAAATTAATATACCTTGGTGTTTCGTCTCAAAGTGCTTACTTTACTGAAAGAAATATTTGTTCTCCGTAACATATTTAATGCTTTTCTGTATTCACACTTAAGTGAATACACACTTAAGGTGTGTAAATGTTATTGTGAGAAAATGATTTAGAACTTCTGCTCCTTAAACACTGATGAAAGTCATTATAGTCCTGGAAACTAATTTGAAAACATATAAAACACTGATGTGATGAAAAATGTTGTGAGATTCTCTTTTTATCCCCTCTAAGTTAAGAGAAAAGAACAAATTCTTATAGCTAATATATGTTCTTGGCAAAATCGATGGACTTTAATTGAAATAGACCATTCTGAAGGCTGCATCATAGTAAAGTAATCCGTGGCCTTCTGTAATGTTCCTCTCTCTCATGAATTTCATCTTGGATGTTAATGTAGTGAAGGAAGACAAAGTAAGAGTGTTTGTCCTATTTGTGTGGAGTTAGTAACTCTCTGTCTTTGGAGGCAGTTAACTAGTGTGTTGCTTTACCTGTTTCCACATATATTAGCCTGAATTTCTCCTGTTGTCTCCTGCAAGGGGTAGTCTACATCTGGAGGTTTCTTCAACATAAAATTGAATTTCAGCTTATCATTAAAAAGGGTAATTATTATCAAAATTGTCTACTTTTGATTGGTTTCTAATATACTTTATTAGATAAGTGTCATGTAAATGCAGGGCAAGTTATTTCTTAGTTACCCAGCTACTTCATGAAGTAGCTTTATATGGTATGCTATTACCAAACACTACAGTTTAACCCAGTCCCTCTGACCCAGCATCCATCATTCACATAGTCATAAAAAATAAACATCATGATGTTTATTTTAGAGAATAGTACTGGAGCAACTGAAATCATCTTTCAGTTTTGATCTTGGGTGCTCCACGAGTTAATTGTATTGCCTTAAGAATTAGTGTATGACTCACAGAGGCCGTATTTCCATTTACTTCATTTCTGTTTTATTTACATGACATTAACTGAAAGGAAGTAAAAAGCAGAGATTACACTGAACTGAAGTACTTTACTGAACCATGACAGCTATCACTCTTGAAGGGAAATCACAAGCATATGCTGTATTTCGGGAAATAAAAAAAACGTATTACATTGTTGTTATCCTTGACTATCCTAGTGAGGGATTATATATATGTGCCATCTGCAGTTCAATAACACTAAATATTTAACGAGTTTACGAACAGTAGATAAATATTTAACACAGCTTTGTAGAAATTTGCAAGCATTGAACAATTGTTTGTCACTGCTAAAGAAGATGGCCTGAGTTGGGGACACGATTATTTCAGTTAGGAATTCAAATTGCTTCTGTAGAATCAGACCTGAGAAAGGAGAATATTAAAGTTGGAAAAGGACCAGTCATTCAAAGTGTCAGTCACTCATGCTTTATTTCCCCCTGTTAGTCCTACCAGTGTAGCATTTGCTGTTGCATCCATTGTGTGGGTGCACAGCTCTTCTGCTCAAACCACGGTTGCATCTCACTGGCGGACTTTAGCTTTGCATCTTATATGGCGCACCCTCTTGATGCCTCTGAAATGAAAAGGAAGTACTGATTTATGCATGAATTTATTTAAAGCATTTGCCTAGGTCATTTGCAACCAGACTTCACAGAGCTTCCAGATATTAAATGGTTTCAGTGTCAAAATGTAGGAAAGATAGCAAAACCAGAAATCTTACTTCTCAGTCTCTTAATAGTTTGTAACCTCAAATGAAATTTCATTAGAATATGCGCCTTGCGTGTACGTCATTCAGCAATCTTCTTAGAGAGGGAAAGAAGTCTGAAAATAAAGAAACCTCAAATCCTTTATTTTGTTTATATGGATATAATTTCGAGAACTTTACCCAAATAAAATCTGCTGTAGAACCACAAAAAAGTATGGAGAAAACTGGTTGTGAACTGTTGAAAACCAAATTTGTCAAAATTCCTTAAAAACATGTTATCTTTAAATGTATTCTATTTAAGTAAGAAGGAGCCACAGATGGCTATGAATTTCAAAATTTGATGAGTCATTGACCATTGCAGCATACAAAACTGGTATGTGTGGGTACATATGCATAAATATGTATCCATACAAATATAATCTGTGCTTCAAGTAGCCTCACGGTGTTGTCGCATGCCTCTAGGGAAAAAGACAAGGACAAACGTCCCACAGTTCTCTCTATTCTGTCTTCAGGAAAAGTGGTTTGCCATCATTTTTGCATTAAGTACTGGTTTTCTGTCTTCTCTAACCTTCTACTTTGATTATTTTCTGTTTGTTAGAACATAGGTTTGAAAAGTCATTGTGAAAAAAATGGACCCTGTAATTCCTTCATGAAGAGGTTATGATCCATTTCTCATTAGAAATGGGGTGAGGTAGTGTTGTAAACTCAGGTGATTCACATTATATAGTCAAATGCAAACTATTTTGGTTATCCTTGATCACTGAAACAGGCTCTTACTGTCTTCACTTCTTCATTACCATTGCTCTGACTTGCCCACAGCAGTGAAGGAGATGCACGATGCTGCTATTTTGAGTATTTGGAGAACAATGTCTGGCAAAGCAGTTTGAGGAGCCTATTGATCACACACAGATTTTTTACTAGGTAACTTTAAAGAATAATCTACGTAAGGACATTTGTGATAAAACAAAGAAGTTAACAGTTAAAATGTTTTGTTTGTGTTTTTTTTTTTTAAAGTTTGTATGGGACAGTAAACATCTGCCTTATTTAACATTTTAACCAACTGGCTTTCAAGTTAAACTGAAATCTCTTGCCTTCTCAAATAAAGATGAGATTTGCTTTTTTTCATTTAAGGTGCCTACTCACTTTGCTTTTATCCATTTCTGCCCCCTCTCTGCAGATAGAGCAGTAGTTAACAATTGTCTCTTACTAGTTTTTTAATATACACATAAAGTTTCTGGGACTAAATTAAAGAACTATGCCTTTAGCAACTCACATTTAAAGAAATATAGTTACAACATGAATCCCTATGAGGCATTTAGCCAGAAATTCATATTCATCAGCTGGTTTTCAAGTTACAGTCTCTGATTCAGGTCTTCTCAGCAGGTTTTGTTTGTTTCAGGTTTTGGTTTGGTTGGTTTTGGTTGGTTCAAGTTTCAGTATTTGCAAATAAACTGTACCTACTCCATGTTTTGTTTTCTTTATGCTGAGTATGAGGTGGTAGCTAGGACTCTGTGTGTCACTTGATTAATACCAATAATGAGACTATCTTTGTTTTCGCGATTTGGTCTTATTAAGGACTTAATCTTCTGAGAGACTGGTCTGATGATTCATTTTGTACCTTGAAAGCATCTCAAACAGCTCCTAGAAAAGCCTCAAATGAAAAAATCCTGAGACAAATATACATATTTTACATCATGCAATAAAACTAATTACTTTGGGAATTTAAGGAACAGGGAGGCCGAGATTTCTGACTGAGAATGTCTTTCCAATAGCCATATCCTTGTGATATCATTGTGATACCAGCCCTGCTAGCAGATTAGATCAAATCACCGTACAGCTGCTGGAATGTGTAAAAACTTGCCTTCTCAGGTGGACTTAAGTTGTTTTTTAATCAGAATATTATTAAAAAAACATGAACAGTCTAATCAGTTTTTACAGCTTTTAGTCTTTATGGTGTTTCGACTTCGCATTGTAAGCAGTCTACATGTACAGCATTGCAAACTGAGTTTTCCTGTTGTGAACTCTAATCATCCTCAGATTGAGAGAGAATTTTTCAGTCTGTTTTTCAAGTGTGAATAACTAATGAAAAATCATGCTTGAAATTTTCAGAGTTGAGAGCACATTTGCTAGCATTTTTAATAACATCATTAACGTACGGGTTTGATGGCTAAATAGTTGTGAAACTGTCTCATTTTACTAAAAAAAAGTTGTAATTATTTGATATTTTCAAGTGAAACCAGAAGTCAAACAAACTTTAGTGATATTTTTAAACAAAGTTACTATGCTGGGTGATGATGACTAGCACCTAAAATGTGATTCTTCCCCAGTGTGGAGCAGATTTCTGTCATCAGAAGTGGTAACATAAGATTTTCTTTTTTTTGGAGGTAGGACTCTTCCTCCCAATTAGGATGAAAGCTACACAATTAATTGTCAGTAAACTATTTTGAGGAAAGGAGTGATTTCTCTATATAGTCTCTACATTTGTATGTGTTTGTGTACATACTTTGGATTCTGTTCCTTCAATGATTTTATGGGGAATTAAATTGCTACCATAAAGAGAAATGTAACTTACTTTACCAAAGTAGAAAGCACATCAATTAAAATCATAACTTCCATCTAAACATTTACAAATACAGAAGGCATTTATAGTCTTAGGAGTCATGTGACAACCAGTTTTATTAATCAATTATAATAATGTTGTCTCAATGTTAAATGTATTTCTTTAGTTCCCAATGTGCATTTTTATACAATGTGCGTTTTTATACGATGCATGTAGAGAAAGAGTAGTAGGCATTATGTTTAAATGCACAGTTTTTATTTCAGTTCTCATTGTATTGTATTAAAAATACAGTATGTATTGTATTAAAAATACAGTATTTATTGTAATTGTAAGCTGGTACTGTGATTGTAAGAAGAAATAGATGTTTACCATTTTTTCGGAACACTTGAATCAAGATCCTGCAAGTGTATATGTATGCCTATGTGTATATATATTGCTTTTGCTGCATGAAAAATAATGATGGGGGTCAATATTTGCAGTTTGTTGTCACAACTGAGTTAGAGTACACAATCTGTTAAGCATTTTAACTTCATCATTATTTTTGTTAACATGTAATATTCCTGTTTCCTTCCTTTGTTTTATATGTGTGTGTATATATATGCATATAGCCTTAGTGAGATTTTTAGTGGGCCCTGCAAAAAATCAAGAAATACAGATTGGCTCATCATCATGTCATACTGCAATGAGACATTCTTATGAGATCAGTGGTTTTTATCTTGTTAAATAAAAAAGATGTCTTCTTCGACAGATGGAATATTTAGATACATGAAGTTCTTGCCTGGTTTAGCTTTGAATTGGCTGTTTGAATATAATTGAATTTTGAAAACAACAGATAATCATCTACTGGGTAAAAACTTTTATAATATCTTACAAACTTCATGTTTTGACAGTGCATCAACCAGAATTTAACCAGTGTGGATGAAGGTGCTCTTTTATATGCTGAAGTATCAGGGTATTTCAAATCTGAATCTTGACAAGACTGGTATTCAGGTAGAATTATTCAGAGTAAAATGAATTAAAGCAAAGCGTATGAGTTTAAAAAAAAATAAAAAAACAAAACCTGACTCTGTAAGGAGGGAAAAAAGTTTCCTTTTTCTTTATGTTAACAGGACTGAGCATTTTTCTTTCTATCTAATTGGGGTGAAAATTGTATATATGCCTAAAAAAAAAGATATATGAAAATAGTACTTTGAGAGCATGGTTATATTTAATTTCACGTAGAATAGTATGACAAGATATACTCAATGTTTGTAATGGATATAGTAGAGGAAGAGAGAGAATCTCCCTCATTTTGTACATGCTTGCAGCCCTTCAAATTTTTGCTTCCTTTTTGCTATCATAGCTAGTTAACAATGAACACTAACAACAACTGAATCATCTGCTATATGTTCTTAAGAATAGATATACAAAATGAGCCCATTAAGAATCATTATTTGAGGGGAAAAAAGTAGACTATGTTAGGTTTGCATTTAGTATTAACATCTGTGATTGCTTTTACTACAATTCCATATAAACAAGTATAAAGGCATTTTATGAATTAGGATTTTTTATGGACACATTTATACCTTCCTGGAGAAACACAGAGTAGGCTTTGTTTGATGAAACTTCACTCAATCTGAGTAAGATTAAAGTAGAACGATTTTTTTTTAGGCAAGGTTCAGTTTTCACTTCTATAAAAACTGTGCTGAGGCATGTCCTTGATTTCATCACCTCCCTCTCCTGAGCAAATAAATGCGTGTTCTTTATTCCACACTAGAAGCAGTGTGAAAAAGAGTCCAGCACAGTGTACTTGTGTATGAAACATTACATTTAGTGTATATTTGTGCTTTGCCTAAATACACTATTTTTAACACTCCTTTTCACTATACATACATAAACTGTGCTGTTAACTTGTAGCTGTTGCTGTCTGTATTTTTCTGCAAAACAGGTTTTATTTTGATTCTCATGTATCCAATTATGCCGTTTTCAAAGGATTTCTTTGTTTTAAAGAGGGTTGTTTTTCATTTTTATTTTACAGAGTTACATACATGGAAGCAGTCAGGCTCAGTTTGTTGCAGAATCACATATTATTCTTCTGCTGAGTATCCTTCAAAATGGTGATGAATAGAAAAAAAGCAAGCTGAAGCACAGTATGCTGTTAGATGAAATTGCTCTGACAGTTAATATCATTGAACTTTTGAGCAGGTATTGTATTTTGGCTTACTATATGTTTAAACAGATAGTCAATGTCATTGCTATTTACTGCCAACTGAAGCTGGTGTTGCTTTTCGCTTATGTGTACCTTATTATCTCCTTTGTTACTCTTATGCCTGTTTGCTAATCACAATGTTTTTCCTTTCAGTGTTTTCAGTAGCAGAAACTAATTTTATTCTCTATTTCACTTTTTATAGTAAAAGTTAAAAATTCGATATTAAAAATTATTTTATTTGTTTTAACTGATAAGGAAAGCATACTGCAATTTACTAATATGCATGAAGATAATTTGTCCTCCAGTAGTCTTTGGTTTGAGGGTTTTTTTCCCACCTAATCTGAAGAGTTTACTACTATTTCTTGAAACAAATAACCCAATACCATTTGTTCTGACATTGTCTCCTCACAGAAAGACTTAGACCTACTTTTACTCTTCCATTCTTAATGAATCAGAGCAAGTTTTTTGTTTGGGTTTTTGGTTGGTTGTTTTTTTGTTTGCCTGGTTGGTTTTTTTGTTTGTTTCTTTTGGGTTTTTTTGAGTATGTCTTAAAAATCTGTAAGGAAAAACTCATATACTATCTGGTTTCTTTAAACCCTGCTTCTAATCACCTTTGTTCATTGACTGAAAACTCCATTCACCACTAACCACTATTAAAATACAGTTGTTCCATCATAAATACCTTCCTCTAAGGAGAGCAAGAGGAAGGAAATAACATTTCCCAATTTGAAGTAATAACCAGACCTTAGAGTCCGATGATAATAGCTACTGTCTTGTTCTCTCCTTGAAGTTGTGTTGGTTTCGATCCTGTGCTTCCTCTGGCTTCCTTGTCTGCCTTCATCTTTGGCATTTACTATCCAAAGAGAACGCCATAATTACGTCTTTTTGCTTCATTACATTAATTTGCCTGGCATGGATTTTGCTTCCTGTGAAACCTCATTTGCTCTGTAAATAGCCATTACAAATTTAATTTCAAAGTTGTCAAATTTTGCAGAGTAAATGCAATATTCACAATTGAACTGGAATTTTGTGTCCTGTTCTGGGTCCCCCAGCACAGGAAAGATGCGGATTTACTTAAGCAAGTCCAGCAAAGGGCCACAGAGACAATTAAGAGACTGGAACATCTCTCCTATGAGAAAGGGCTGAGAAAGCTGGAACTGTTTAGCCTAGAGAGGAGAAGGCTCTCAGAGGGATCTAATCCATGTGTATAGATACCTGATGGGAGGAAATGGAGGAGGAGAGAGTAGTGCCCTCTGACAAGACAAGAGGCAGTGGGGCAAATTGAAAAACAGGAAATTCAGTCTGAAAACAAGAAGATGCTTCTTAGCGTGAGGGTGACCAATCTCTAGAACAAGTTGCCCAGAAAGGCTGTATGTAGAGTCTCCATCTGTGAAGAACTCAAAAGCTGACTGGACATGGTTCTGCGCAACCTGCTCTTGCAGGTTGCTTGCATAGAGGGGATTGGATTAGGTGGTCTCAAGAGGTCCCTTCCAATCTTAACCATTCTGTGATTCTGTCAGTTCTCCAGGTTTGATATCATACCCTAGTTAATGTTCTGTCAAAATCACATTGTATTTGTTAAAAGTTTTGGAAGCTCATTTTTATGTTCATTAGATCTGAATTTGGGCTCCTTTTCCTGGGAAGAGAGAGTTAAAGATAAGTAGTCTTACCTGAAAACTTCCAAGTGATTATTAATTTAATTGCTACACTTTTTGAAAAGTACACAGAGACATCTATTATGTTTCAGATGAAAAGTTTCTTGTGTAATAGATAGTATGCATCTTATTAGTATAATCTTTGTTTTCTTTTTGTATAGCCACAATTTATTTTTTAATGTTTTTTGGTTTTCCCAAACTGCCACAATTTAAACAAATTTGTTATCTAAAAAAAAATCCATTTGGCTTCTTGAGAATGGGAAAAGTAAATGCAAAAACCAGCTATGATTAAAAATAAACAAAACTTTTGTTCATTACATACTTTGTTTGTCTGACTCAGGCGTGAAAGTGATGTATTTTTGTTGGCAGAGGCATTCTTTAAACTGGGAAGTTGGCTAGCTACATTGAAGCAGCTGGCTGAAAGAATCCTTTCAGTGAGGTTGTTCATTGCCACTTGCAAAATGAATTCTCTTAAGGTTTCATTTCATGGTTCAACACTGTTAAGCTGAGTTTTTAGTCACACAGAAGTTTCACAAGTGACATGAAATTTTGACAGATTTTAAGTTATGCATGAAAGAATTAATATTTCTTTATCCTTTCAATGTCGATAGGAATTATTAGCTGCTTCATTGCTTCTTCATTATTTGTTTATTTGGGAGATGTTGATAGAAAATGTGGGAATTAGAAAAAAGTATGCCAGATTGATAAATAGTCATATATTCTCTTTATCTTTTAAAGTTTAAAAGATGCATTCAATTTTAAACCAAGATGTTACTATGCTGGTAATGTACATGCTTCATTTGTTTGCTTCTTTTCACTTTGTAATAGTAAGAACAAGGACAAGGTTGTCACTTCATGCTAGATGTTGAAATGCAATGTTGTGTTTCTCTATAAAGTGTATTTTTAACACCCCTGATGAGAAAATATGAATATCCATTGCATTTCTATACTTGCTTTTAGATAGTGATTCTACCCAGTCTGCTAGATGATTTCCATATGAAGATCTGCTGTTTTTTCCCAAGCTGTAGCTACATAATTAGGACATGGGTGAGGAGGACTTGTGAAAACGTCAGTCTTTTTCAATTATCATAATTATACAAAATTAAATTCAGTAAAACCTATACAATGTTACTGATTACATACCAGGTGTATGCAAAAAAAAATTTATAATATTTTAAACAAGTAGTTTTAGTCCTAACAGATGGTTGTTAGTAGTAACACAATGGAAGTCACTGTAATAATACAGCACGTACAACGTTACATCAGTAAAACAATTCTAAAAAAATTAAAAGTACATTTATACATTTTGATTATTTTTTTACTTAATTTTATTTTTGTGAAATGTGTTCTAACAGCCAAAACACTAATATTACATTTAGCGGAAGATCAGACTAACTGAAATGGATTAGATGTGACACTTTCTGAAGAGATTAAAAACTCACAATAAGTAAGCTCCTCAGAACAAGGAGGCATTATTTCATTTCCAAAGTCCCAAACTTAGAAGTGGTTGATGGGAGCCACCTTACTGAGTCCATAGTGTCTTACACCTTGAGTAAAGTTACCTTGTAGAAATTGAAGAAAAATATCACCATATTTTGTCAAAAACCTTGTTGAATTCCAGGCTGCAAAGTAGTGAATACGAATTTGAGTAGACTTTTAAAAACTGAGAAACAGTCCTTCATGTAAGAAGTCACCTCTGTGATTCTGATATTCTTTTTACCTTATTAAATGAGGATTTATAGATGTTTCAGAATCACTTGCCCAAGCTAGTTTTTGACTGCAGTGTTTGAGGTGAAATTTTTCCATGGTCCAGAGCATGTGGAGACACTGGGCTACAATGGTCTGGCTGACTACAGAGGCAGCTCCAGTCAAACTCCAGCAGAGCATGGCATCACTGCCTTTGTTCTTGTTCCAGGACCATTTTAGTCCACAACAGTTTAGCTGTACCTTGCCAAGACAGAGATCTCATCTATCTAAACTGTGATATATCCAAATTCACAGAGTTGGCTTGGCATACCAATGCAATTTTCCCATTAGTAGGAATGCAACACAATGTACCTGGTTGCCCATGCTGAAACTGATCCAGAGTTGATAAGCTTAGCTGCACACATACTGATGCCTGCTCAGTCACTCAGAAGGCACTTTGGAACAGGCTGTTATCTCAGGTATGGAGGAAATACATAGAACTGACATCCAAAACTGTGTCTGAGCTAGTAAAAGTCCTTATGGGTAAACACCTAGCAGAAAACAGTGAAACAGAGAATGCGTGGATATGATGGTGCTTGCTATGTTACACACTTCTGTGACTTTCAGGCTATTACTAATCAGAAGCTTTGAGGAGTTTATGTTATGCAGACAATATGGCTGTTATTCATTTTTGTCATTATTTAGCTCCCCTTTTCTCTTGTGTTGGATAATTAAGTTCAAGAAATAATTATGGAAATCGTATAAATGCTGTTTGAAGGGACCTCTGAAGATCGCATACTCCAATCTTCCTCTTAAAGCAGGATTATCACCAACACTGGATTTGGTCTCCATGGCTGTCTAGTGCGAGTGTTTAAAAACTCCAAGGGTGGAGATTGCGTAAGCTCTCAGGGCAGTTACAGAAAGGAAGTTGTTCCTAAGGTCCAGTCTGAACCTCCCAAACTGCAATTCGTGTCTCATGCTGTTGTCTATAACAGTCTTGTCTGTCAGTCATAAGATTTTGGCTTCTCTTTGGATCTTTCGCCAGCCTTGTAGAATTAGTGGAGTCTTCAGTGATGTCTTCATTCAAAGATGAACAGAACATTCTAGGGGGAAGAATAATGAGATCAATTATGTCTTAGTTTTTTTATTGCCTAGGAAGAAAGCAAAAGGCAATGTTTGCTTTTGTTCATGCTACTTCACAGCTCATTCCTACCCACAGATTGGCAGGTACTTTTTTTTTTTTTGGCACAGACAGAATGCTGTAATAATTATTTCCAGAGAAAAAGCAATACTGAATAGCAGTTAGGTATAAGTTTGAGGTTGCATTTAATCACCCATAAAAATATGCTGGTCTTTTAAATATCTGCTTTCAGTTTTCTTTGAAATTGACCAACTTTGGTTTTCCTTCCCAGGAGCAACAGAACCTTATTATCATTTGCAATTGAGAAGAAAATTTTATGTAATACATAGCGGTGTTTATCCCCGCATCAGGCAGATGATCACTGTTTCAAGCAACTGGGTATAATTTACATACATTATAATTTGTGGGTTATGTAGAATTATTATCAATATTGGACTGTCCTGTGAAGTAGAAGTGTTATCAGTAAGTCATCACAGAAATGGATGTATACCTGCTGTGGAATACATATTATATGTCAGACTGCACAAACAAAAATTATTTAAACAAGAGCATGGTATAGATTTTATTTAAATAGAAATCAGTTTTGTTAAATGGATATGAAAGCAGTAACTTATGTGGAAATATCAACATGCTAGACTTTGTGCAGCCTGCAAGACTAGGTTTTTGCTTCTGAAAAACTTGAATATCTCTGAGGACCATCGGACTGCATAATTTACACAGAGGAATAACTTTGTTCACATGAGTAATCCTGGTAAGACAATCTATTTGTTGGCTAGATATCTAATTCTACCACAGAAAAAAGAGCACATATCTAAACACATTATGGTTTAGCAATAGAGTGTAGCATCTTCTCAAATTATGATCACAGTTTACCTCCATGCATGTAAGTGTAGCAATGACTGTTAAGCAGGTAGAGAATGATTGTGCAAAACAAAACATCCAACCATAATCAATGACTTAGGGATTTTTGTGCCGGATCTAGCATGGAGAATATTATAGCTCCTAGCCACTGATGAATACATTCTTATTTCTTTTTAATCCTTATTTGAATTAATTATGACACAACATTCTGTAGCAATGAATTGTCAGTGTTAACTTCATATAGTATGCAGAAGTTATTCCTTTATGTTGTTTTATTTGGTTTTTTGGTTTTTTTTAGCCTATAATTTGTACGATAACTGTATGTGTAACTTTATTTAATAAGTCACTGGAAATAGTGATTATTCCTTTCTTCTTTATTTTTTCCCCTTTTCCTTCTGTTTAGGGCTTTATAAAATGTGTTGTATAGATTTCTCTTCCTTTTCTTGTTTTCAAGTTGAAAAATTCTACTTCTTCCTCATGCAGAGGATGTTCTAGGCTTCTGGTGTCTATTCTTGCAACCCTTTCCTGAGAGAAATGGGGTTATAGATAATAAGAGTCAGCAGAAATGATCAGGTATTTATAGCAAAAAAAAAAGTGTGGGGTAGTTCGACATTCTTGGAGAGACAAGGTAAAGAGAAACTAAAGAGAAGGATATCAAAGTCCTGTTGCTAGAGTTAGGGAGGATAGTTATTAAGAAGACACAGAGACAGAAGAGATATAACAGTGGAATTAAGACCTGTCATTTTCTAAGAGGAAAAATGTGAAGTAATCTGTACAATCAGTACTACTGTTGTAAGTGTATATATTTTAATACAGCTAGAGTATGTTGACTGTTGTGAACCGAACATCCATTGAAGTGTGCAGGGTTGAGCTGTAAATATGGCTCTGGCTGTGAAGATGCAGTAAGAAAGGTAAGGAATAGTAAGATTGGAGAGTCTGTACTTCAGCTGAAAGATTTCTGTGATTCTTTTGTTTCTCTCTTTGGTAGACACTAACCAATACTTCTAATGAGCATCCATTTTCATCAGGTTATTATGTCATTCCCTTGATAAATAAAGCTGATTTGAATGTAATGTGTCGTTTCTTTTGGAGTAAGTTTAAAAGTTCCAGTGAATATTTTCATTATAAAAAGAGTTTCAGTTATTAAGCAAAATACTTGTTATACAGGAGATAAATCTAAACCATTATTATAGGAATTAGCAGTTAATATTAACCTGATAACCTTTCTCATTATTGTTATTAAACTTAGTTAACTTTGATGCTAAGAAAACACATGCACGTAAGTAAACATGGAAATGTCTTTTCAGTTTATTAATTTTGATACCCAAAGCAGAGTTTAATGTGACAGCTGTGTGGGTGGAGATGAGACATTGATTGAGAAGGAAAAAGAAATTTGATTGGTTACAAAGAAAAATCTGTAGCATTAAAATTACACCTATTATGAAAGACATTTCCTGTCCTACAGAGTGAATTTAAATGAAGTATATTAAGTGCCTCTTTGGTGTAAGGAAGCTTAACCACAGAATGAATTTAAATGGGAGATGTCTTTCTGTGCATCATCAGGGCTTGTGTGAAGTTACTGAGCGTAAGAACCTGAAATTTTGAGTCAAAGTCAGTAGAACAATACTAATTTAGCTCTCAGTAGTAAGACACTATCAGTCATGCATAATGGAATCAAATTGTGTTCCCCAGAGATTATGTAAGAGGGAGAGATGATGACAACTAAAGCGGTGAGATAAGGTTTTTATATGCTTGATCTTCAGGATAAGAAAAAAGGGAAGAACACCACAGTGGAAAAAGATAGTACTAAAAGTACAAAATTATAGCATATTTAAGCATGTTTCTTAATTAACTGTGAAAATCAATATCCAAAGTAGCAAAACATTCTGCATGTTTTCTGTTCTTTGCTTGAGTTATCCACCACTACTGTCTGTTAACCTTCTAGTCTCTTCTGACTTTTCTGGAGTATCATAAGTACTTTTAAATAGCTCAGATAGAATTTCTTTTAGGCAATGCATCTGAGTTTAAAGTTTAAGAAATGAAGCTGTTAATAAAAATCCTTTGATTATTTTAATCTCTAATATACTTAACATTAAGGAAACTAAACTGTTATGTGTCTACGTGTTCTGGAGATGTCTATACTTCTGTGATTTTTATGTCTGTAGGCAAGAAAAATTGTAGAGACAAATTATAAAATGTAAATAAGGTTAGAAAAAAATATTTATTTTGTACAGTGGCAAACCACACTATAAGAATTTGTAAGATGGACAGGACTAACCTTGAAACTCTATCAGATGTAATTTACAAAGTCAAAAATGTCATCAATAATAAATGTAAACCATGTCTCCCCAGAGTTAGTTTTAAGTGATCCTAAAAGATGACAGCAATATGAATAATTAGGATGTAAAACAGGCTGAAAATCCCTTGATGTTTGATTAGTGATTTAGCACAAACTTAGGTATCTATATGCTGTCTTGTTGCAGTTGAGTTAAAATGGATTCCAGTGTCTTTCTCTTCTCCTGAAGCTTTTAAATGGCCTTTCCCTTCTCAAGTGTCTAAGAGCATCACAAGAGGAATGGTTCCATCAGATTATCCATGGACTAGAAAAACAGTCTCATAAATTGAAGCTGAAACTAGTCAGATTAATAATAAACTTCTTCACTCTGGAAATCCTGTGTTAGTAGCAGGTTGATTCTCTGCTCTGTTAAAATGATGAAAAGGCATAAAAACGGAAAGTGGTATCATTTGGTTGGCATTTAAATGGTTGAAATGCAAACTTCCAGCTACTTCACTGTTGTGAGTTGTGTATTCCAAAGAGTTGAGGGGAACTCCAGTGCCAAGACTTATGTAATATTTCCTAAAATTCTTGAAAAGCCATTTGGTATAGCTGAAGCCAGAAAGTTTTGAGCTGAAAGCATGTTCAGGGTTATTGTATCAGTATAATGAGATTTCAGGCCCTAAAAAAAATACCGAGGTACATTTTGATTGTGTACAATTCATGCTTAAATTAAATTAATATTCAAATAAAGAATTTTCAGACTATGCTCAATTTTTTCAACTTCTGAGTTAGGAATCATCTGTCTCCACTGAGATTAAACATACAGTGATTGGTATCTTAAATGTGCCTCTTTCCTCAGCCCTCAAGGCCTGTTGAATCATCCACTGGGATGGTTATGGTTTAATTGAGAAGTGATTGCACATTTAATAGGGTAAGTGGAATATTAGAATTATTGCTCATTGTTTCCTGAACTGGAGCAACATCTTGAAAGAAACCATGAGACTAGTTTCATTGCAGAACCATGCTTTTTGTCTTCATTGGTTTCGTGAGCCTATCATAAAAAACTCAGATTCTCAAACTGGGAAAAGTGGCTAACACCTTGTTTTCAAGAACTGCATGTAGCTGAAGAATATTTCCTAAATAGAATTGCTAGAATGCATGTTTGGATTTTTCAAGTGTAAGTGGAAAGTTAGATTCACATGGAAATGGTTCAGATAAAGAACCTGTAATGTGGTCAGTATTTCTGAAATTATAGCAGGTATTTTAGAGGTTTAAGTATTACTAGGAAAAAGTTAATACAGCAAAATGTGGCTGTCTCATAAGGAGCCAGTAAAGATTTTCTCATGTTCTAATCATCACTTCTCAACCCCCACCCCCCAGAAAAAACTAAAAAAAGAAAAAAGAAGAAAAACCACCATAGATTTTCTTGTTGATCATATTATTCTCTCACAAAATATGTATGTGCTTTTCTTTGTTCTGTGTATGATAAAGTGAGCCAGAAGTTTTTAAAGTTTGTGTGATAATTTCTCCCCATTTTAATTAACAGTAAACTGAGCACAGACTTCAGTGGATGAATATTTTGTACTCTAGTTTTTCTTGCTCATGTCTTACTAAACAACTGCATGATCTGCAACTAAAAGGTAGTTGTTTCTTTATGTGTATAATGCCACATTTTGTACTCTTGGTAGAAATACAGCAGAATAAAAATGAGACCATCAAACTGTTTTCACAAAAGTAACCAAGTGTTAGTCAACCTATTTTCTTTCCTACTTTTATTCCTCATTCACTACTAAATTTGTAAAGTAAATATATAAATCATATATCACATTAATAAACTTACGAACTATGAGGTTTTCTTCTTTTTGGGCATTCTGGCTGGAATTAACAGTGATTAAGTTTTCTGTTTAAGTATGCTGATAAAAGGTGTCAGAATTTACTAGTAATTGCTTTCATTTTTTAGGGTATCTGTCATTCTGGAGTTTATTGATCCAATCTTTTTTGTTTTGTTTGAGTTTGGTGTTGTGAGGGTTTTAATACTTCCAATCAGTCATCTTGTTTTTTTGCAGGGCTGAATATTATGTTCTATTATTACTATTTTCTGAATAATCTCATGAATTTTGATAACTGTCTTTTTTATCCTGCTTTAAAACTCTTCTTTATGTATCGAAACATTCAGAAACTTTTCAAAACGCTACCTAACTGATATATATTGTCAATTTCTGTGAAAAGCATGTACCAGCTGGGAAAAGGAGCAGCAGAAGTTTAATATGTAAAGTGAAATCATTCCAAATTTGAGAAGACATATAGCTGGATTTACACAGGAAAAAAATGCTACAGAGAAATACATTCATCAGAAAACATGAGCATCTAAATTTAAATCATATGCTAGCAATGGTCTGGGTGCCACATTCCCCCCATCTTTTCGGAATAGTTTCTTAATGAATAATGAGAGGGATAGAGAAATCAGAAAATAAGTACATCTTTTCATGCCATCTCGTTTTTTGCAGATGGTAAACTGTCCAAATAACCGCTTGCTAAAATTTTGCGTTCTGCACTGCTAGAGAAATATGATACTGTAAAAGATTATTTTCACAGCTAGGACCATTGCTTTCTTTTTTAGACTATCAAAATAATGTAAAGACGTAACATCCTGTGTTAGAAACTGGAGCAAAAAGTAATAACTATATAATCTACATATTATAAATATATATTCTATATATCACTACATATTCTGTATATTCTGTGGTAAAAAGCTAATTATTGCATTGAAATCACAGGTCAGAAGACTGAATTTTTACTTCAACATCAGAGCTGAGGCAAGTGACATGCTTAGTCTTAAGAGTGCAAAGGTACAAAGCTGATGGTGTTGAAGCTAAAAGGCAACCAGTGATGCTGAAAGCTCAACAATGATGACCAAAATTAGAAGGCAACAATGGAAGCAAAAATAGTGATAATGTGAGGGAAGCTTTAGCGGTAATGATGTGAGAGTTTAAAAGAGAAAAAAAAAAAGAGAAAAGGAAAAAAACCCCACAACACTACAGCACAGTTCAGCTGGTTACAGATGTAAAATTCTCTGTTGCAGAGCAAACAGTTACTTTCATGACACTGTTATTCCTAATGGTAAGAAGTGTGAATTAAACTCATGATCTGGTAAGAAAATAAGAATTACGTTACAGAAGAGTTGTCTGCCAAATGGTTTTTTAATGTGTAGTTGCTTGGTTGGTTTGTTTTTCAGAAGCAGCCAGGTAAGGGAAATAGCAAAGGACCACATTACGTCCAATATTGCATGGGGTAATCAAGCAAATAAATTTACAAAGTAGTCCAAAACTTTTGCAAAAAGTAACACTTCTGTGAGAGGGTCTGGTGGGTTACCTTAACATCTTGGGGCTGGATTTTTTTTAAACTAAGATTAAGAACACTACTATAAATCTAAGTAAGGTATTGGTAAAATAAAGTTATTAGATAATACTACATTAGAGGCTTTTCTTAATAGGGTAGAAATACATGTGGATTTTTTTTTCTCAGCCTTTCTTGTTGCAGCTTTCTCAATTCATTTTTATGCTTTTGTAACTTTTGAAAGCAGAGAACTGAATGATTCCTTCAAAATATGTTTCCTACTTCAAGCATAGCAATAGCACAGGAAATTTCCAGTCTCTTATGCTTATGAATCTGCAACTTAACAAGCAAGATTTTTAGAAAGTAATCTTTGCCTTCCCTTCCAGTTTGCAGTCTCATGGATTTCAGGGTTGGTTTGTTGGTTTTTTTTTTCGTATTTTGCAAATTTTTTTATGTATTTTGTCAAGTACGGTGATAAGCTTCTGGAAAACTTGAATATAGCCATTTATTCATAAGACTGACCCTATGCCTTATACCTTGTGCATGTGTAGGAAAGTAATTTGGGCTACTAGTGTGTTTCTAACCAGTGTCTAATTTAGGACTGTAGGTAGATGTCTATATCAAAGAGGTGGTGTTAAAACTTGTATTTCCTTGACATTGCCTATTGGAATCTGCCTCCTTTCATCATCAGTCTTTGCTTTCTTTAATCCTGTTTTTCTTCATTTGACTTTTATCATTGTTTATATAAGAAATTTGGAACTCTCAAACTTGAATCAGGCTGCTAATCTCTGATGAAGTGTGATGATGTTAGCATTGACATTTGTAAATCCTTTTACTCATGCTCAGGTTAATTGAAATTGTATAACTGAAATTTCAGATGTCTGAGTATTTTGGGTCTAATTTTGAACATTTCTAACTTAAAAATGTTAATATGGACGTTGATAGGATTAACGCAAGTATATTGTTACAGAGTGCAGCTATTATTTATGGGTGTAACATGTTTGAAGTATCTCTCATGTATTATCTGTGTGCGTAAATAAACACCTTACAGTTCTTAAAGTTTGTAGTCATCCCTGGGGTGAGTAATGCTTAAAAAAACAACCCTATTCAAGAATCAGTTAACTCTGGTGAAGTTTGTATTTCCTGAAGTTGTGAGATATAGCTCTCATGATGCACTCCTGCTTCAGTATGGCATTCAGGCAAGTCTCCTCTTCAGAACAGATGTTACGCACACTAGTAACAATCTCTTTTTGTTTATACAGTTTCAGCTAAACATTTAAGTGAATGGTTTAAGATCTTGCTAAATTAGTGAAATTGTTTTATCATTAAGCACTTTTTCGCATCTGTAACAGTTATAATGAGACCATAAAACACTGAAAGTGACTGGGACTTTGCCTCTGAGAAGTTTCTCTGCTAAACTATTAAGCAATATGACACTAAAGAGAAAGCTAATGTCTTATCTAAAAGCAGAGAAAGATAAAGCAGTCCAGCTGCTTCAGTTTGCATCAAATAAATAACCAATGAATTGTGTGCAATAACATTGAATGATTTCTGATTCTTATGGTTTTCATTTAAAAAAATCCTTTACTACCAATTTACAGAATATTGTAAGATATTGAGGAATAGCTATTTCCGTAACTGTCCAAAATTTGTGTGCCCTTCTTGACACCTCGTCCTTTAAAGCTTTTTGAATCTTCTTTCCTCTTCTATGTAGAACACACAAAGGAAAACCTTACTACACGTTTTTGCCACAGGTGAGTATATTGGTACAGTACAGAGTGCAATACACAGTTTTATATATAAGTACAGTTTTTCATCTTATGAATTTCAAAGCTTTAGTTCATAGATGTACCTTTGTGGCTTTCTGAGGTATCCACACATCTGCCGTTTTCCTTGACAATGCTGATACAGATGCTGCTATCACCATGGGAATGGTACTCCTGAATGAAGCTGCTACCTCCAAAGGGGATGTTGGAAAAAGAAGAAGTAAGTTATTTAGTACAACTAATGCAATGTTTAGACAATTAGAAGACGTTGAGAATTACAAATTAATATCTCTTTAAGTTTTTAGAAAGTCTCTACCTTAAGCCAATTTTTACCTATTGTGGGGTGGAGAAGATGAAAGTAAAAAAAAAAACTGTTGATAAAGCTGCATTCACATGAAGTTGTAACAGTAAAATAAAAAGTTTTAAACATAGTACAGCTTGGCACAATATCTCCACCATATAGTACTGAATAAATGCTTTTTGGCTTTTGATTTATATTGAAATTCAGCAGCATAAAGAACATGAGTTTCAAAACCTTGTTTTCAAAATTAATTTAGACATTTAAGATGCTTGAGATGACAACATCCAAAGGAATGTGAAAATTCTTTTACTTGGTATGCTTTGCCGGTATCATGTTTCGAAAGGAAGATGAAAGCCCAACAGAAGATGCAATACAGAACATATCCTAATCTGCAACATCAAGATTCTTAGCCTGAAGTGCGAGTTTTACATTTTTCTGAATGTTGTTGTCATTCAGAATATTTGCAAGAATTTTTGGCAATGAGTTGCATAAACATACAGTATGAAAATATTTCATCCAGATTTAAACTTCCTAACTGTTATGTTAACCAACCTTTTACTGAGTATGATATAGGTTGAAGTAAATATGCCCGTCTGCCTTTGTACCTTTTATGTTTTTTTCATATCCCGTGCCTCTCTGTCACGTGAGGTGTTGAAGATTTTGAAAGCCACCAGACATTCTACGCTGCTTCCTCTTTCTTTCTAGATTGGTTCTTTAGCTTCTTCTTTGTAATACACAGTATTGCAGATTGGGCTGGCCAACTATTTTCTATAAAAGCATTATGTAATTCTTCATAATAGCTGGTTGAATGTTAGCTAGGGATCTCTAATCTATAGTGATTTGCAAGTCTACTTTATTGAGCTGTAGATGTATAATTTAATACGGAATGTCTTCTACAGTGTCTGGCTTTAACACTGATGTCAAAGGAGGCAGTTACGTGAATTTAACTGGAATATGATCTTAGATCATGACTGAGATCTGGGTCTGTGAACTTGGACACAGCAAAATGAGAAAGTGCTGCAATACAAATTCAGACTCTGCTGTGGCCATTATGTGAATGCTTTCCATGTACCTGCCTTGCACTGGTCGTGCTTTGCAATCTATTCATCCATGCTTTGAAATCATATTTGTGAATGGTGATTTCTTTATAATGAAGTGTGTTTATAAGATTTGTACATGGCTAGTTTTCTCAAAATAGCTGCAGAAATTTTATATTTCAATTGACATGTGTCAGTTTCCACATGGTCAGTTTTAATGAAAAAATGCGTCATTGTCAGCTTCCCTGGCTTCATGGTTACTCATCCTTCTCTCAAAGCCAGCACACTTTTGAAGCATGAATATTACCATTAAATAGCAAAGGTTTGGCTAAAGTAGGAATAGTATAAGAAGAAAAGGTTTTAAAATCAAAGTAGCTCACTAGAACCAAAACATTACTGACTGTAGATGAGCTGCATCTCAATTATATGCGTCAGCTTGTAACATGTTGCCCTTTTTTTTAAAATTTATTTACATGCAATTGAGCGAGCTGTCATGATCAAAAAGGTTTTATGCTATTATTACACAGAGTGCCAACTGGTGTTCCAAATTTTATTTGCTAATTTAAGCATTTACTTTGCTAATTCATTTTTTGCCAGAAAAAGCTCAAAGCGCTTGCATCTGGATGCTATCAGAAGGTCTGCGTCATTATTATTTATCTTCAAAACCTAAAAAATTATATACCTATCAAGTTAAAAGTGATTTTGCTACCAGCCTTGGAACTTTAAACAGTAAAATGTTTTAGCTACTACGAACTAGATAAAGTAGTTGCTAGACCGCCTTTGCTGTTACTTCAGCCTTAGATGGTTGATTAGAGATAACATGATTCCATTAGTGAAGGGACATTTTCCTAAAGATAAAATTGTATTCCAAAAAGAACAAGCAAATACCTGGAATTACATTGTTTGATACATATAATTTACAAGGTTATTAAATCCATTATCAGCAGTAAGGTGTTTGCATCCACATACATTTGAGTTGCAAATTGCTACTCTTTTCTCTTGAAAATACGATTACACTGTCAAGTCATTTTTTTCTTTATCACCATAAATATTATTTCCATATGTGTTTGAAATCCTGTCAAAAGATAGTGGACATCAGTAGTCAACGCAGTAACATGTTTTTATTTAACTGTGTCAAAATTCTCCATGAATGATTGACATAAATAATATTCTGTGTAGATATTCCAGCTTTAGATCTTTTGTGTGCTAATAAACAAAGTTATTTTCTTTCCAGTAATATGTCTGGTAGGCCTGGGCCTGGTCGTCTTTTTCTTCAGTTTCTTGTTGTCGATATTTCGCTCCAAATACCATGGCTACCCATACAGGTAATCTCTCATTAATTCTTATTTTATAGATTTTAATAGCTTTATATAAGTTTAAGAATAGCTTTCAGGTAAACAGTCTTTAATTTTTACCACTGCAGTCTATGAGAGCTGGAAGAAGCAGGAAGAATAATGATTAATTCAAGCAAACCAAAAAGGACTGGAAAGATAATGTTGTTAAGATGACTGATAAGGCAGATCAGTTAAATGAGTTGGAGCACACACGTGTGGCATATACACTGCCCCATGAAAAATGCAAAATAAAATGTGCTTGAGTTTATAAACCTTTATTAGGTATTTATTTGCGTATCTTTATAACTAAGATATATAAAAGGCACAAAACCACCAAACCAGTGTACAGTGCTAAATCACTAAAAATACCTTCTTTTATTGTCAGTCACACTGAAGAGGAAATAAAGTATTATAGTATTTCTGAATTATAGGGACAATTGTCAATTAAACAGTTACAATTTGTCTGAGAAGCAGAAAAAGTAGAAAAATAGTAAAGAAAACACAGTTCTTGCCTTTTGTAGGTGGATGCTTTCAGCTGGGAGGTCACCTACAGAGGTAGTCCAGACGTCTGATTCACATCTTCTTGCTGATCCGTTATACATATTTTTATATATGGCCCACAGATGGCTCATAGCATTTTCTTGTGATCCTGATACCATTTTCAGATGTATATGAAAAACCCTGGCTAGATGAAAAGAAAAGGTGCAGTTAAGGAAATCTGCAGTACTTTAGTAATGACAAACCAGGCTACTGAGTTAAAAGCAATAAAGTGACATTTCCTGAGTCATCAAGTTTGTAGAACAAGACAGGGACCTGTTGATTTTTCTCTCCCAAAGCTTTGTTTTGTAGGATGGCTAAATAATTTTAATGAAGAGCACTTTTTCTACTGCACTATTCTGCAGGAATTTTGTTTGATTGACTTTTCATTCTATTTGAAATTTTACTGTTCTTCCCATTGCTTCAGTCTTTGCTCCTTTTAAACTTTTTTTTTTCCTGTAGAGTTCTCTATATATACTTATATACATATATATATATATAGTTGACATAGTCTTAACATGCAACTAGGCTTTACAATAGAGATTATATGCATGACTGCTGTTTTTCCCCCTCTAGTTGGCCATAGTGCATTTAAAAATATTAGTTTCTCCTTATTTCCCATTAAATTGGTTTCTATAAACCAGTAGACTAGTCCTTCACAGAATATTACTCTATATTATTATTACCATGTTTGGAAGACTAAGTGGATGACATGTGTTGCAATGTAGATACCATAACATTTTGCTGAAAGATGTGCCATGATGAAACGTTAACTAATATATATGTAAGAGAAACATTAGTACAGCAGGTTCAGAAAGTTATATTTTGAAGTAGAGAACAAAAGAACTATTTATTAATGTTAATAGTTCTATTATTTTTATAGCCACTGTTAAAGAATCCTCTGAGGAATACTTCTACAGTTTTTCACAGAAACTTCTTCTTATTGATTTCTATGACTAGGTCTTGTGATTAGTGCAGCAGCTCACTTAATGTTATGTTGGTAAAGACTCCAACTTGCGAAGCCAATTTAGATGTAACATTTGAGCTAATATATAAAATTCTTCTATTACTTTTTCCTATGAGACTTTAGAACTGCTTTCTTTACTAAGCTTGGTCAATTTATGCAGATGAATTGACGTTTAGTTTAGATCACCTCAGTTTTAGCATTTAATAACATCATTCTCAAGAAAAGAAACTCTTCTTGCAATATGCACAGAAGGTATGTTCCTGCTTTTTAGTTCTTTCTGCTAAGGAGTCTGTAAAGGGCCCAATAATATCATATTGCAAGACTTCATCAGTATGGAGTTAGTAGTTTGCCATCTGGGATAGTCTGTATGGCTTCTCAGCATCCCCTTTGGAGACCGCCTTCTAGCTCGACTGACGGGGTGAAAGATAGGTTCCAGTTTTCCTAAGTATGAGGTATTCATACTTCCCATTAAGTGCTTAAGTCTTGAACTTAAAAGAAGAAGGAATTAGAAGCTTGATGTGCAGCTCATAAGCTCACTTGATTTGCACTGCCAAAGAATATCAACCCACAGTCTGAGCTCACTTGCATCTTCTCATCACAAGTTTACTAAAAGAAAAAAGCAGTTGTGTTCATTGCCATGCAATTTAACAGCCACTAAAGAAATCTGGCAGTCATACTAGTTTCATTTTTAGTTCTTTCATCTTAGAAGTATTCTTATCACCTGGTAACAACATATTTATATGATTGTGTCAATTTCCAGACCTTGCATGCCTTTTGTGAATGTTTGCACTAGGGTTTTTTGACTGCTGTATGATACCAAGGATATCTGAGGTTGAACAGTACCTTGTGAGCATTAGTATCCTCTCTGAGCTGGCATATGTACACAGTACCATTGATGTTCTTGCAGACCTAATTGCTCAGTTCTACTACGTATCTTGTAGTACCACGTATAGTAAGCTTTAAGAATCTTAATTTAAGTAATGTAGGGGTTTTCCCTCTTTTCTCACTAATTTGTTTGCTTTAAATTTTGGGTGGGATGGATTTTTTAATTTTTACCTCCCACCCCCCTTACAACTGAACCTGTATTTAGTTAAATATCAGACATCTTTTCTTTAGAGTGTCTAGCAGAAGTTGGAGCCCTGTGTAGATTTCTTACTCCCCTGTTAGTATCCGAGTGGAGAAAAAAGGACATCGAGAACATCAGCGGTTTCGGGGGGGAAAGAAAGAAAATTCTGAATTCTAATAAAAGTTTAAAGAAATTTAGTTTAAATGCAATGCATGTAGAAGAAAAGTACACCTATTGGTACGTTAAAACTGGTGAAGAAAGAAATAAAAGAAATCCAGGATATTGCTGAAATTAATGATTCATCACACATTACAATCCTGTTAAAATAGATAGTGCTGCATCATGTTGTTACTGCGGAGGAATTATTAGATCCATAAACTAAATCCCACCTTAAGGAGCTAAGTAGATTCAATATCACAACTATTTTTTTTTCTTCAATAGTGTTACTGATCCTGCAGAATTAAGCAAGATCTTACAGGCTTACTTGGACTGTCCTAGATTCTTCATGTTTTCATGGGTATAAATTAATCATTCAATCTTAAATCCTGACTCAATGCAGAATTACTGGAAACATCACTAGAACTGATCCTTTTGCTTTGCTATTATGAAATTTCATTTGCTAGTTTCCCAAATGTGGAATTTACTTATCTGGTCCTTTCCAGTGTTAAATCTTTCAAGTTTCTGATGGTCTTTTGGGTAGCTCTGACCCCATTTCCTGTTATTTTAAAGAAACATACTGTTGATTCTTTGACACTTCAGTGATCTCATCCATATCATCTTCATGGCAATGCCATAGTGTTTCTTAGGAGAAGCCTCTTTGGTTTATGTGCATAGTTCTTATGAATTTTAATGAAGTGAACCTGCAAAACACTAAGGAGGACCAAGTACATAAACTTTGTTATTTTCTCTTTCCCCTTTTAATTTAATATCCTGCATTTTAACTTCAGTCATCTATGCTGGTATACAGTAAGCTGTTTCAATTCCTTAGGATCTTCCAAGGAATTCCATGTCCCATCAATCAATCCCGCTGTAGATATACCTTAAGATGTGAAATATGTCTGTCTTTTTACTTTCACTGGTTGTAGATTTCACCTTGAAACTATCAGTCTTTATGTGATAAATTGTCCTCAGGCTAGTAAAGCTTTGCCTTTAACAATACTAACAACAACGCATACTAATGATCTGTCATAAAAAAGAATGTTTATGTTGGCTTGCCTAAAGCAACAGTTAAAGAGAACTGAAATTGTTTTAGTGCTATGTGCCCTATCTCAAGCATCGGCTTCACTGTTCTGCTTTCAAAAAGTCAAATATACTAAATTGTTTCTGTTCTCTGGCACTGAACAACCAAATAAGTCCTTTATGAAGCAGCATGCATCAATAAAAAGTGAAGCAGTAGCACAACCTGCTGTGCATCCTCTGTCTCTCCAGTGACCTCTATGTACTGAAGATAAACCAAAACAGAGGTGGATAAACATAATGCAGGAGACTGTTATTTCCTTTTCTAGTGTGCATAAATTAAAGTACTGGGAATGCTGTTATTTCTTTGACCCTGGCAATGCCTTTGTCATTGTTAATTTCTGTGACAAACAGAAAAGTGTCCAGAGGACTGCTAGGTAAGTGCACAGGTCTATCAGTGTGTGCTTTAGAGGGTATGTATGCATGAAGGGAGAGTAATTTTGTTTACATTTTTTTAATCCACTTCAGACATTTTCCAATTAAGGGTTTGATTCCTACTTCCATAGAATTTTCTTCTTGAAGGCTAGGGTTAGGGAAAAAATGGTTTAATTAAGATGCTGGTAAAATACCCTTATACAATAAAGCATTGGAATGGGAGAGGTGATGCAAAACGGAGGTCATCATGAAGGTTACTTACTGAGCAAACACAATTGTGATGGATGAGCTAGCATGTAACAAATCTCTCTGCTAGAGGCATTTTTATGATGGCAGGGCTTTTTCATGCCTGCACTAATCCACCTTTTTATGGGAACTAGATGAAATTTTTCATTTTGCTAAAACTTTCGTTTTAATTGCTGTCATTAACTGTTGAAAGATAATGAAATAATTTTATTTTATACTATAGAACATTTTCCCCTTTATAATGCTTTCTGGATAACATCATTGATATGTCTGAGAGAATCTTTTCTGGAAGCATTCTTACCCCAATATTTGAAGTGAATAAGTGATATATTAAGTATCAGATACCCAGTGATTGAGCAATAAAATTTCTTTATATCAACACAGAATTTTATCTGTCAGCTAATACACATGGGAATGACAGAGACTTTTCTTAACTGTAAGCCAAAAGCATGAACTCCAATTTAGCTTCGCTAGTCAGGGAAGAGCTTGGAGGACTCTCTGGAAACCTCGCTTTAGGCAATTTTAGTCCAAAAACCACAGTGAATATTAAGAAGGATGGTAAGAACAAATCAGAAGACATCAGTACACTAGCACAGTATTGTATTACAGGGAATGTTAGCATCGTAAATATTTGTAACACTGGTTTCTTTGAGAGGACAGACAGACCAAAGTCATATCCACTGATATTAAAAAAATTTTCCCCCTTTTTTTTTCATTAACTAGCTTACATGAAATAGCCTATTAAAGAATTTTTTGTACCTGCAGTTGAGTGTTTCATTATCAGATTAACCTTTGTAGCCATTGTATTTGAGTATTGAAAAGAAAAATGTGAAGAGTTTTCAGTTAAACCATAAAAAAAAAACCCAAAACCAAAAAAAAACCAAACCAACCCAAAACAAACAAAAAAAAACCCCACCACACCAAAAAACCGCACCAGCCTTCTGAACTATGTGTTGGTGGAATGGAAAATATGTATTCTGCATTGATGAAAAGAGAAAATGATAAACTAAACTGCAAGAAAGCATGATAAAAGGTGCCTTGTTTTCATCAAAAAAACATAAATGGTAAGTCAGACAAAAAGTATTCATTCGTTGCTTACAGAAAAACAGTCAATTCAACTAGAACAGACAAATTGCAAGATGCCCCAGAGCTTAAAAATTCCTCTCATTCATGGTATACACCATACAAGAGATGTCTGTCCTCATTGTAATTGAATTAGTTTCAGTAAGGAAATCTGGTATAACACTGAGCAATTGAAATTAAATGCAAGTGAATGAAATGGAGTAGTTATTTCTTGGAAATATGCTGGTGAAATACTAGTAAGTAGAATAACTAGCATAATATTTGCAGACATAAAATTGAGTTTATTAATAAATGTGAGCACTACTAACAACTGTTCAGGTCTCCTATGTTGATTTCATGCATAATCGAATTGATTCACCTGAAGTTTATGAACTGCTAAATCTACGTCTGATAAACACCAAGATTCATATTCAGGTCTTAGTGCTCAGCAAAATAAGCTACTGTCTTCTAAATGGAAGAAATCAGGGTTCTTTTAAAAGACAATAAAATTACAATACACAGTTGTCAAAACAAAGCATCTTACATTTATCGTTTTCTATACTACTTCTCTTATTGTGGCTAGAGACCATGTCCAGAGCTCATTCAAATTGAAGACAAAACAGCTCAGTCTCCTCTGTTCATCCAAACCATCCAACAGAACACTGAATTCATGAACATCTACATGAAGTGTCCATGTTCAGTGCTCGTTTCTCATCCTTTAAAGAATGGGAGATCTGGATACCAGGTGTCTGGCTTCATAGCAGATCTCTTAACAAGGGTGCGCTTCTTCTGTGGCAAACAGTTTGCATGCTCTTCTGTGAGCAGGACCTGCCTTATCTGATTGCCACCATTAAGCATATCTCTTACTGCTTTTGTGGCTTTCCTGAAAGTCTGCTAGTTTACGATTTACTCCTACCTATTTTACCCTTTCCAGTTAGTTGATGTCAGTTTGGCCATCCTTCCTTCTTCTGTTTTCCACTGCTTTGCATAAGGGGACATGGTTTCTTTTTTTCTTTTTGCAGATCTATCCCAATAGATGTTGTCCAATTTATTATTCCAGATTTTTCAGAAACTCTGCCCACCCACAACCTCTTTGTTTTGGGTGTTCTCTAGTTCATTATTTTTTATGGTGTTCTGGATTTTTTTGTGGTTTTTCCACCTTGGACTTTTTCCTTCTGTCTGTATTTAGCTTCCTAAACTTGTTTTATAGCTTTGATATAACTGTCAGTGTTTACATTAACTTTTTCCATAGTATAACTCTTAGCTGCTAAAGAGGCAGTTTGCTTGCAGACAGACAGTAAGGAACAATAGATATATTAACTAAAGTGACATTGCTGTATTTGTGTTTCCTACAGTTATATCATTCAGTCTTCTACCCCTCTTGAGCCTGTCAATGCTACCTTTCCTGACTATTGTAATTTTCAACCCTTCACACTCTGCCTCCCAAACTTTTTCACTACCAGTGTTCATCCTCTCTATTCTCCCCTTAATTCCTTCTTTCCTGTACATCACCTCACACAGCTGTCCTTGACGTGGGTTATCTCTTCAGTCTCATGTGCTCAGCATTCTCTTCTCCACTCGGCACCCTACATTCACCTCTTCATGCAGTTGCTCTTGCTAACCTTTCCTTTTTGACAATCACTTCACTCTCCAGCACCCAGCCAGTTGCCATCTGTTTTGCCTTAGTTTGTATGTCTTGCCTAATGAGCTTGTCAACTTTTTGCAGCAGGGAACATCTTTATATCGGTACAGTCTTTTAAGCTTATGGCACTTGTATTTATGTTTTGTAATGATTAATTAATTATGCCATGAATGGAAAACTGATGAAAGTACTACAATATGTGTACAGTAGAGCACACTGCGTATCTATAAGGAGATGAAAGATCTTTCATGCAAAGCTAGAGGCAGTGAAGAAACCCTTCCATTTAGTAGTCCATTGCTTTTGTGTTTATAGGCACACACAAGTCTTTCTGTCTTCCCATTTCCCAATTTTTGAGATAAGCCTTTGGTAAAGTACTCAGAAAAATACAACACACAATATATATCTACTTTTTAAAAAATACATAGTTTCACTCCAGGGTTAAAGAAACATCAGTGCATCCTGAAATTATTGATATTTTAACAAATTAAGAAGCTCAAGAGTCTTGAACCCTATAGAAGCTTGCTAAGTCCTCTATACCCTCCCTACTCTGGGACCACTTGAACAGGAAAAGAAGAATGTTTTACATAAATCTGAAACATCTCCTGGGAAAGGTAGTTCTCAGTTTAAGTAGTAAGAGCAGATGCAGAACTTGATTAAAGAGAACAGATGTTTGAAGTGCATTTTGCTTTTTAATTTTTTTAAATAGGCAAATTAAAGTTTCAGTCACTTAAGTTTTATTTGGTAACTTTCATGCTTGCTTAGTAATTACAAAATGGGATATAAAAACTTAAGAGATTATTACACAAATGTCAAATGACTTTTCAAATGAATGTTTTGAAACCCTGTTTATTCTTTTCAAATAATTATGACGCTATGGTTTTTATGCATGTTTTCAGCATTTAATCATGTTTTCTTTCTTTCAGCTTCTTAATTAAGTGAATTCAAGAGGGATTCATTTAGAGCTGCATACCGTGAAGATAAGCTATAACTGATAGAACCTGCCCACCAATGTTACATGTATTCAAGAATCTTTTGTTGGTTCATCTGTTTTTGTGATAATTTATATAGTATGCTGATAGAGTGAATGCAGTTTCATGCAATGAATGCATAATTTGTAGAAACTTACAGTAAACACCTCATTGGGAAGTGCTATAAAGTTATTAATATAGTGTGCTCAAGACTTTAAATAAATTTCATTATAATGAGCTTCTGTTTAGCAGTTCCTCATTAGTTTTATACTTATATCCAAACGGTATTGCCAAGATTTTTCACCTGAACTTTCATGTAAGGTTTTGAGATGTGGTTTAGAACTGAACAAAAACTCGTTGGTTCTTCAACTACTGTTAAGAGAGAAAACATGGTGGAAACTGTAATTCAATGACTACATGCACTTTGCTTTGAAACAGTATAATGTTTTTATAGTTTCTGATCACCTCAGACATGTTGAGCCATTAATATAAAATTATATTCTACATATTTTCATCCTGGATTTCTTCTTTACTGCTGAGTCAGGAAATCACAGTACATACATTGCCAGTTCATCTCACATGCCAAAGGATGCAATTCAGAATGGTTTGTGGAATCTTGAAGGCATGAAGACTTAGATCAGTCTGAACTCAGATCCTTTTAAGCTGACTCTGTGGTGGCAAAATGGGAGGATGGGGGGGCACCACTATTTTGTAATCCACAACTTTTTTTTTTTTTTTGGTAAGTAGCCACAGAAGGAATGTATTATCCAAAATTATGTTTATAAAGCAATACAGATGAGTCTGTTTGAATCAGAGTTACAGGATTTGCCAGTTTTCTGTGTTCACCCAGCTTTCTGAAAAGCTTATGCAGGAATTTTTAATGTCATTTAAAAATGCCGTTTTTGTATCTGTTCACATTTCATATTACATGAAATGCTTGTAAACCTTTGCATAAGCCTACATAGTGTATTCTCTGTGGCTCAGAAAGCCACTTACCTCAGTGGCCACACTACCTCAGAAACTCTTACCTCAGTTCCGCTTCTTCTTTTCCTCTCTGCTGGTACTTTTCCAAGCACCGTTTCACAGTCACTGCTATTCCAGGAATGAAAACAAGTTGGAATTTCTTCGTTCATTATATTGAAATGCCTCTAAATATGAGGATAAGATTGACTAGACTTTACAAAACTCACTTTGTCTAATGCTCTTCTCCAGAAAATACCAGTATGTTAAGAACTAGGAAGCATTTTAAGACAAGAAATAACCTGTCCTTCCTGGTTTATCTTACACACACAAAAAAAAGAAAAAAAAAAAAAATAGCAAGACTGCTTTCAAACTAGAAGCTGGGGAACAACTGACAAACTCAGCACACCTATTTCACAGACTGATAGGGACTGTGAAAGGGGTTGCAGGCTTTGCAGAGGTGCTATGGCCGTTAGCTAGGAGGGCAGATCACATTGTCTGGGGAAGGCAGATCAGACTGCCCATGCCGCCAGTTGACTGGCACGTGACAGAGCGGAGAAGCTAGGGCAGAATTTGCAAGAGTTTTGCATCCATGCTAGAAGCTTGTGAAATGGATTTAGAGAGGAATTAGAAAGTGTGGTATCTAACAACAGCCTTGGTGTAGTAACAGGCATTCAGAGACCTGGTGGGGAAAACAAATAATCAGTATTATACTGTTGCCAGGCTATTGACTTGAGAATGGCCCAGGAGGATATGTGGGTGACAAAGTGGTACCATATGTGAAAGATTACATAGAGTGCAACTGCATGGACATCTTACAGGAAAAAAAAAAAATAAAAAAAAAATCATAGTATGTCAACAAGGATGAAAGAAAATACTGAACAAACAAAAAAAAAAAAAAAAAAAAAAAAAAAAAAAAAAATAAAAGAAAATAAAAA